>JAMQGT020013639.1:0-56473 GCA_024447675.2 Pterophyllum scalare
TCATTGCCCAGTATTACTATTTAAACCATGTTAAAATGTAAACTATGTAACAGGCAAGATGATTGAAGACTCCTGGGGCCCCTCTAAGAAGCTTCTTGGAGACCTAAAATTTTTGGAAAGTCTCAAAGCCTATGACAAAGATAATATTTCTGCTCCATACATCACGAAGATCCGAGATAAGTTTATTGACCACCCAGACTTCCAGCCTTCTGTAATCAAAAATGTGTCTTCTGCTTGTGAGGGTCTGTGCAAATGGGTCAGGGCAATGGAGGTTTATGAGCGCATAGCCAAGGTTGTAGCTCCCAAGAAGGAAAGACTGAAGCTAGCTGAGCATGAGCTGGCTGTGCAGATGGAAAAGCTGTCTGTGAAAAGAGCTGAGTTGAAAAAAGTGGAGGACAGTCTGCAAAGCCTGAATGAAAACTTGGCAGCCAGAAGAAAAAAGAAGAAAGAGCTGGAGGACAAGATTAAATTGTGTTCTCAGAAACTGATCAGGGCAGAGAAACTGATTGGAGGACTTGGTGGGGAGAAGGATAGATGGACAGAGGCTGCACGGCAACTAGAGATGAGGTATGTGAAAACACAAACATAATCTGCTAATTTTCACTGTTAGTTAAGATGGAAGGTCTTGTGTGATGGGTTTAGCATTAATCAGATTGGTATTGTATTTGCCTTCTACAGATACACCAATCTGACAGGTGACATACTCCTCTCCTCTGGCATTGTGTCTTACCTTGGGGCTTTTACAGTAGATTATCGAGTAGAATGCCTGGAACAGTGGCGCATTATGTCCAAAGAAAAGAAAATCCCCTGCTCTGAGGACTTCACCCTCAGTAACACTCTGGGTAACCAGGTGGCCATCAGGGCATGGCAGATTGCGGGACTGCCAGTGGACTCCTTCTCCACAAACAATGGCATTGTTGTATTTAACTCCCGTAGGTGGCCACGAATGATTGATCCCCAAGGTCAAGCCAACAAGTGGATCAAGAACATGGAGAAGGCTAATAAGCTCGCTGTCATTAAACTGTCAGATGGAAACTACATGAGAATCTTAGAGAACTGCATTCAGTTTGGAAACCCAGTTCTTCTGGAAAATGTTGGAGAGGAACTTGATCCAGTGCTTGACCCTGTGTTGCTGAAACAGACCTTCAAACAGCAGGGTGTAGAGTACATGAAAATAGGGGAGAATGTTGTGGAATATTCTAAAGACTTTTTGTTTTACATGACCACTGGACTGAGGAACCCTCATTATCTCCCTGAAGTGTCTGTGAAAGTCTGTCTGCTGAACTTTATGATCACTCCACAAGGCTTACAGGATCAGCTTTTAGGGCTTGTAGCAGCCAAAGAGAAACCTGAACTGGAGGAGAAAAAGAACCAACTCATTCTGGAGAGTGCTGCCAACAACAAGCAGCTGAAGGAAATTGAGGATAAAATCTTAGAAGTGCTTTCATCTTCTGAGGGGTACATTCTGGAGGATGAGACTGCTATAAAGATCTTATCATCCTCCAAAATTCTTTCAAAAGAGATCTCCAAGAAGCAAAAAAATCACCAGTGTCACTGAGAAAGAGATTGATGACACTCGCATGGGTTACCGTCCTGTGGCTGAGCACTCATCCATCTTGTTTTTCTGTGTCACAGAACTGGCCAACATTGAACCTATGTACCAGTACTCCCTGACCTGGTTCATCAACCTCTATCTTTGTTCCATTGCTGATAGTGTAAAGAGTGACAATGTGGCTGAAAGAATCACAAACATTGTTGAGCACTTTACCCTCAGCATCTACAATAACATCTGCCGCTCTCTTTTTGAGAAGGATAAGTTACTCTTCTCCCTTCTCCTCACTGTAGGCATCTTGCAGGGTAAGAACAAGGTTGACGATCAAGTCTGGCGCTTTCTCCTAACTGGTGGCATTGCTTTGGATAATCCTTATCCTAATCCTGCTCTAGAATGGCTGTCTGAAAAATCTTGGTCTGAGATTGTCAGAGCCTCTAAACTTCCAAACCTAAATGGGTTCTATGAACATGTCCAAGATAACATCACCAAATGGAAAAGCCTTTATGATTCAGGAATGCCTCATGAAGACCAGTTGCCTGACCAGTGGAGTAAGTTGAGGGGACTGGATCGACTGGTCGTGATCAGATGCTTCAGGCCAGATAAACTGGTTCCAGCAGTGCAGAATTTCATAGTGAATAACATGGGACAAGCTTACATTGAACCACCTACTTTTGACTTGGAAGGGAGCTACAACAACTCAAACTGCTGCTCACCTCTCATCTTTGTGTTGTCGCTGGGATCTGATCCAACTGCAGGTAACTAACCAATCACATACTGTATGTTCTTTCTATATTAACACCCTATATCTCCACAGCACAGTAAAATTGATCATATCTAGTAGTTCAGAGGAGAAATAACTTTTTAATATATATTTGAATATGTAGTGCCGGGGAACAACAAACCCTGCCTCTGACAAATGTTTTAGCTGATTTGAACAAACATGTCACTCTATAAACATTTTTCACTCAGATTGTCCATGCCCATAGTTTTCTTTTGACCCTTACCTTGAGGTCAAGGTCACCAAGATTCAAACTTGTCCACGATTTTTAGTAGATACATCTATGGTGTGAATTTGAACATCCTAGGAGACATTGTTCACAATTTATCACAGTCACAAGATTTTCAGAAGAACTTGACCTCTGACCTTGACCAAATTATGGCAAAAATTTAATCATGTGATCTAGGGTTCACTGGCCATCTTTTGTGTAAATTTGTGCTGTAATATTATTAACAAATAAACAAACAGACAGACAAACTTACAAAAATAATATCCTGTTCCCCAATCTGGGAGCAAGGTAATAATGAAAGACTTTAATATAGTCTGGCTTTTCTTCTTTAGGTCTGCTGAAATTTGCTGATGACCTTCATATGGGGGGCAGTAAGATCAAAACCATCTCCCTGGGTCAAGGCCAGGGACCCATAGCAGCTCAAATGATTGACAAAGCCATCAAGGAGGGCACCTGGGTGGTGCTGCAGAACTGTCATCTGGCCACCAGCTGGATGCCCACTTTAGAGCGGATCTGTGAGGAAACCATCACCCCAGAGAACACACACCACAGCTTTAGGTTGCAGATTTGGCATTTATTTTATTAAAATATGCACATTGCATCAATAACATAGTAAAAAATATATATTTATGCTCTTATCCTCACGTTATGGTTAACCAGTTACCCATCTGACAAATTCCCAGTCAGTATCCTGCAGAATGGGCTGAAAATGACCAATGAGCCTCCTAAAGGAATTAAAGCCAACCTGCTGCGCTCCTACCGGAGTCACCCCATCTCTGACCCTGAATTTTTTGAAGGCTCCAACAAACAGGTCATTTGGCAGAAGCTCCTGTTTGGTCTCACCTTCTTCCATGCTCTGGTGCAGGAGAGGCGGAACTTTGGCCCACTGGGTGAGAAATGCAATAACCTGTGCTTCCTATTTGCTATTTAATTCTTGATCTAAAATCTCATTAAAACTGATTTGAAATGATGGATAATGCTGTAAAAATGCTGTCACTCCTGTTTCGTCCTTTATTCAGGTTGGAATATTCCCTATGAGTTTAATGAGTCAGACCTGGGAATTAGCCTTAGGCAAATCCAGATGTTCCTCAGTGAGTATGAAGAGGTTCCTCTGGAGGCCCTCACATACCTTACAGGTGAGAGTCAACATAGCTGTTTATTCAGCAGGGAATCAATTAACACTAATGAAATGAGCAGCAAAACTGTATTCTGATGTAACCTAAACCTTAGGGTAATTACATTTTTCTCCCCCACTTTCCTTATATAAAAATGTGTATAAAGTAACATGACACACACTTGGCAAAACCTTTCACTCAGCACACCCTTAGATTGATTCCTTTTATTGCTGGTGTAATACTTCTTTACGCTACAATACTTATTTTCTCCTCTCAGGCGAGTGCAACTATGGTGGCAGGGTGACAGATGACAAAGACAGACGTCTGTTGTTGTCACTTCTGTCCATCTTCTACAGTTGGGAGCTCATAGACCAGGAATGCTGCAAGCTGTGTGAAGGAGATCTGTATTATGTTCCTCCTCATGGCCCCTATGAGGTAAGTCAGAGTCTGCACTGTGAGATATCCATTGTTTTCAGTGACAATATTAGATGAAGGTATTATCATCTTCTTAGGCCATTATTGCTGAAGTACACAGAGCAGCATTTAATGAAAGAACACAACAGCAGCTGGATTTTACTGCTAACCCAGAGGTGTTATGTTTCACTAGCAATTTTAAGGGAGAAACCAAGTGCAAGACACTACAAATGCAAATAAGCAGGTTGCATAACATAGCATTTATTTAATTAACAACAAGTGGTACAAGCATAGAAATATTTAATCTAAAAACTAAAAGTAGGGTGGAGCAGACACTAAAAATGGTGGGGGAAAAAAATGAGACACACACACACACACACACACACACAAAACAAAAAGCACAGAAATAAATATCACTGAGACACACTTAGACACAGCAGAGGGAGACAGAGAACCACAGCTGACATTGGGAAAACGTCAGACACGAGACGTATAACAATTAAATAAAAGAGAAGCCAAAACTCAAACTCTTAACGAAACATAACGACAGAAGGAATAATTAGTTTTTTATCACCGTGTATAATATTTGCTTTTAATTAAACCTAGATTATCTTGGGCCTGGAGGACCAGTCTGTCCACGATGGTCCGATCTGATAAAGAGCTGATTTCAAAAACAATATATTTATGTATTCCAGACTTATGTTGACTACATTCGAAGCCTGCCAATTTCTGCCGATCCCTGTGTGTTCGGACTTCATAGCAATGCAGACATCACCAAGGATAATCAAGAGACCAATCAGCTGCTGGAAGGAGTATTGCTGACTCTTCCCAGGCAGTCGAGCGGGGGGTTAAGTCTCCTGAGGTTTGTATATCCTGTTGTATGAAACACTCAGACTTTATATTACATTTTTGCCTTACAATAAAAAGTCCAAGAAAAAAAGAGAAATAAAAGAAAACAAAGATAAACCTGTTGTCTTATTCTGGATCTTACGTCAAGCTTTGTCCTCTTGTCTGTTTGTAATCTAGGAAGTCGTAGATGAGCTTGCAGAGGACATCTTGTCTAAGCTGCCAGCAGACTTTGACATACAAGTGGTGATGGATAAATACCCAGTCAAGTATGAAGAATCTATGAATACCGTTTTGAGGCAGGAAGTCATCCGATTTAACAGGTAGTAACAACGTGTGATGTCATGCGGTTAACTTGCAAAACAACGTGAGTCATGCTCCTTGATCTGTTTAAATCCTTTACAGTTCACTTTGTATCACTCTCCCCTTCTGTCAGACTCACAGATGTGGTGCGTGTCAGCCTGGTAAACATCCGAAAAGCTTTGAAGGGCCAGATTGTTATGTCTTCTGAACTTGAGAACATTTTTAACAGCATGCTGGTGGGCAAGGTGCCCACTGTGTGGGCGGCCAAGTCGTACCCATCTCTCAAGCCCATGGGGAGCTACGTGACTGATCTGTTAGCCAGGCTACAGTTTCTGCAAGTAAGATTTATGATTGTTGCGGGTCACATAGACCTTGACCACATTTGGAACATGACAGCCAAAATGAATGTAGTGCATACTAAAGAGTTGGAGTTCAGCAGCATAGTATGTGCAGCTTGCTAAGTCTTCAGTTATTGTACAGATATTCAAAATAAATGTATAAATACGTGTAAATTCACTAAGCATAAGCAAGTATAAGCAAAAGCACTGACATCTATTATTACTCATCTATTAAGTTTTATTTTATTTGTGCCTGTTTTTCATTGTCTGTCATGACAGAATTGGATAGATAAGGGCCCACCTACAGTCTTCTGGCTTTTTGGCTTCTACTTCACCCAGTCATTTCTTACTGGAGTATCTCAGAATTTTGCCAGGAAGTACACTATCCCTATTGACTACATTGGTTTTGAATTTGAGGCATGTAATTATATTTCTAACCTTCCTTTTTGGTCATATCCATTCAGATTAATTTAAAGATATACTCACAGTCAGAATTATCTTCCAGGTAACTAAGGAGGAGTCACACATGGATGAAAAGCCAGAGGACGGAGCTTATATCAGGGGTCTGTTCATGGAGGGGGCGCGCTGGGACAGGCAGAACATCGTCATTGGAGAGTCTCTCCCTAAGATTCTGTTTGACTCTTTGCCCATCATTAAGCTCAAACCAGGAGAAATGGAAACGTTTCAACATGAAAACATATATGTGTGTCCCCTTTACAAAACCAGCGCCCGTCGGGGGACCTTGTCCACCACCGGACACTCTGCCAACTACGTAATCTCCATTGAGCTGCCGTCTGACAAGCCACAAAAACACTGGATTAATCGTGGGGTGGCGTGCATCTGTCAGCTGAATGACTAAGAATTCGCATCCAAGATTTCTTCCTAAGAATTAGACTAAGATTGAAGCCTTTATAATACATGTATATGCCAAAGAAACAAATGAGGCACTATTTATGAGTAAAGATTAAGAGCTGTTATAGTGCAGATTTGCAATATGACGTACTTTAAAATTGTATTTTCTATGTGTTTTTATTTTTCCAGAATGGGTGGTGGTTTAACTTCTTTCCTATAAAGCCAACATACTGTCACAACAACTGAATAGTATCATTTCTATTTCCATATGTTACCCCTTTAACTGATGTTCAGATTATAAACATATTTGGTTTGAAGACAAGTTAAACATCATGTTCACATTTGTTTTAATCGACCAACTACACCATACCGTCTGCCCGGGATGAATTTCAGTCATGAGTGTCAAAATATGAGAGTGTACTCCATCAGGCTGAATGAGTGGAAGTACGCATTGAAATCAAACACTAGATGGCAGCAAACGAAAGCCATTATTTGACAGGAGTCTCATTTTATTGAACAAATTACCACTTAGACTCACAATACTGAAGGCCTGTGCATAATGCATCTTCATTCAGATACAGTCTCTGCAAGTAATATAAACATGCATCCATATATGCATTCACTGGATAACTTTGAAAGGAAACATTCGTGTTCATATATTTCTAGCAAGTAGATTAAACTTTGTGCAAGCATGACAGCGGGTCATCCATCTCTACGCAGGCCCAGTATGATGCCAAATACCTGCTTCACCATCCATGATTGAGAACGGGCTGAAGTGACAACAATTTTCTCCCATGACAGCAGATTTATGGCCTAATTATGAAATGCTGAGATTCATTATTGAATTAACATTCTCAGCATACGGGATGCCACAAATCACCACTGAATATTTTCATGAATGGCTCGGCTCATCCGAGCCTTTGCAAAAGGATTGTGTTCACGGTCAAATCCCGATGGTGCAATTTCACAAACTCCAGCCCAATAACTTTAGATCAGGCGGCTGATGGGTGGTGCCCGCTGGCTGTATTCATGTCAGCATTGCTTGATGTTCCCTGTGGTCAGCACTTGTGAATTTAAACATAAATAATTTGAATTCAGCTGCTGCACCATTACCCACCATAGGGATTAGGTCATAAAATATTGCTACCTTAAATCTATATGTAATAAAATGCAGCTGATGGAGGTTATGTGTCAAATGCTCCTAACTTAAGTGATAACGTGTGTCCAGTAGCTGTGGTCTGCAGTGTGTATATTCTCAAAAAAGAAGAATCACAGTGTTGTGGGGAATGTTTGTGCTGAGGCATAACACTAAGCATTCTGGCATTGTAAAAACCTTTATCTCCTCCCCACAGGCCTCCTTAAGCTAATGTGTAATTGTCCTCCAAAGAGAGCCCTCAGGAGAACAATGTGATCACTTCTCTTTAATAAAATGACCAAAGTGAACTGTCAAAGCACAGACATGTCTTCCAACATTTGATGAAAGTGTGACACCTTTATTTACGGACTGCAGAAATTCTGCTTCAGGTTTAAAAGCAACGGTACTCCGGAGTACACAGCCATTGCATTATGTTAATGCAGAGCTGATAAAATGCAAGCCTCTCCTGCCTCTTCAGATAAGCTATAAGCTGCTTCTTAATCATTAGCTACATATATGATAGCGTGTTTTATTTTGGGGCAATTACCTTGGAAATGGAGGGAACTGTCATTGCACAAATCACATTTTGTAATGCAACAGTGGCTGTTGCACTGACCTTGATTTGTGCAAGAATGGCAATGAGTCAACAATTAAAAGGGTTAGGTGGGTTTTTTTTTTTTTAGCTACTTTAGAGCATGTTTGTCCTGCAGAGGCACATAAACAGTGCGGGAAAGGACAGGGTGACTTTATATGATCTGGTTCTGCATGTCCTTTCATTCTGAGAAAAAAAAAACATGGACTTATTTTATTTGGCTTTTCCCACTCAGGAAATCATCTTGGCAAATCTCCCTGTAAGTAATACATCACAGTAATTTGCCACTGTGTTCTCCAGCAGCATCCACAACCTTTCTCATGAATTTTAAAAGGGCTACACTCGGTCCTAAGAATTTATTTAGGTCCATAGGTTTTAGGACAATGACACATTTCTTTATGAAATTATTCCTCTTTGCACCACCGCAGTGGATTTTAAATCAAGCAATCAAAATGCGAGCATGACTTTCTGCTTTAACTCAAGGGCTTTAACAAAAGTACTGCACTACAGTTTAGGAATTACAGCCATTTTTATACACAGTCCCCATTTTCAGATGCCCAAAGGCAAAGACATGGTCCCTCATTACTTTGTGACAAAAGGATCTGGAGTTGATTCCAGGTGTTGAGCTTGCATTGGGCAGCTGCAGCTGGAACTTCATTTGAGGTCCAAAGAGATGTTGGAGGTAAGTGAAGGAGGCTGTTATTAGATTAAAACACAAAAATAAAGCTATCAGAGAGATAGTGAAAAGAGGTCAAATCATCAACCTGGTACATTCTACAAAAAAAAATCCATGCACTGATAAACTCAGCAGCTGAAAAGCCTGAAAGATTACAGAAGACAACTAAAGTGGATGGTGACAGAATGATTTCCATGGTTAAGAAAAAAACTTCATAACATCTAACCAAGTCATCTTGATTGATTCAAAATCCGGTGTGGTGGTGTACAAAAGGGAGAATCACTATCGACAAAAACTTCATGTATCCTGACATGCAACAGGATGAAACAACTTGAGATTGTTACAGTATTTTGACAGATTAAACTCATTCCCGCTGATGCATTACCAACCACATGCACAAATATAAAGAGCTACAGAAAACAACAGCAAATGTAACAGATTGTCCAAATGGCCAAATTGAGTTTTCACAACCTCACAGTTCCTCATATTAATGCGCATAAACAGGATTAATTATTAGTTGGTTATTTAAATATTAACCGCTGATTGTTTAAAGCTGCTCTTGCTTTTTAAAAAAGAATGAAAAATGAGCTTTTATCTGCGCCTCTTTGTTTGGAGGGCTGGGAAAGCAAAACCGCCCGCCCACCTAACAGATCACCGACATGTGATGACTTTATTAGCGCACTCAGAAATCTAACCCAAGTCTGGACATGAAATATTAACAAATTGCAATGATTTACATAATTATGTGGCATAGTGTGATCATTTAAGATTTAGCACTGAGTGTAAGAGGAGGCGGAGCGGTCCGGCCCAACTGCATCTAAATTTCCGGAACGCAAGCGCACATCCAGCTGTCGGTGAGATGTGAGCACAGTTGCCGGTGAAGGTCTCGAAGGTGTGTCTGTCACTGCTGTCCCTCCCCCTCAGCGTGCGCGTGTGAGAAAAAGAAAGCGAGCGAGAGAGAGTTTCCGCTGCTTTTGGCGCACGGTCGCCGATCGTTCACGTAACACGATGGCACGGCTGTGTCAGTGTGTACCGCCGTTGCGTTCGGGAGCTCGGCTGCTTTCATGAGAGCTAAGAATATTGGAAAATAAAAGTGACACCATGGCTGAATTTGGAGATAACAAGAGCGCCGTCGGTCCACCGGTTGCTGGCTGTAAAGCGGCGTCTGGGGGAGCCGGAACGAGCCTGGAGACGCACCGAGGAGACCCTGTGTCGAACGGGAACTGCAGCGTGCCAAACACCGGCAAGAAGGTCCAAAACGAGCCCAGCTGCGAGTCTCCGAAGTGGGAGAACACGGGTCCAGATTCAGCTGCTAAACAAATCCCTCGACGCAGCAGTCTGATCAAGGTAGGCCACTAATTCCACCAGCAGAAAACGGCTCATCTTCCTTATTAAGGGAAGACTGAAAAATGCAAACTGTTGCAACTCCAGAAAACATTGCAAGCACGCCGCATATGGCGTAGAGTAGGATGTCACTCACTTGTCAGCCGTGCCACTTGAATTACAGAATACGACTAACACTGCAGAAATGTTAAACTGGGACTACCTTTAAAAAAGAAAACAAACAAACAAACAAAACCCCCTATGCTATTGAATAAAGTCGGTACAAAACCACGACTGAGTTGTGCGCAGATGTGGCAGCTTATCACAAAAGAAGCTCTCGCCAACAGTACTTGATAGAATCGATTTGTAATCTCAAAATAAACTGTTACAGTACATCGTGACACCCTCTGTTAACTTACTGTCCATCTGTGCCAAATAATCAGCCTCCTCATCTCACCTCATGTGTCAGTGCTGTTGAGTGAAGGCATGTTGCGCATTGAGATGCTCATCAGGCCAGTTCCTGTCACACTGGAGATGATTGTGTGTGTGTCATGTATTTAGAGGGCGAGTGTTGTCCTATGCTCTCATGACTTCAAACCCAAACGTACTCGAGGTTTCAGATCTGTTTTGATTTTTTCAAGCCTCTGTGCCATAAATATGTTGACAGAGCTTATTCTTAGTCATACAACATCAAGCAGTGTCACTTAAAGGCATCCTGTCATTTAAAGAGAGGAGGAGGAACTAATAAGTGAAACCACCTGCTGCAGCTTCTGATTAAAAATGGGAAATTACATTATCTCCACCCTCTGTGGCTCACAGTTGAATGCCCCCCCCCTTCAATTTACTTCTCTGCCCCCACTTATCCGAGCAAATGTTTATTGAATAAAGTCCTTCACACTTAATCATAACCCATGTCATGGTTTTTTCTGATTGAAAGAGCATTTCAAATATTGCCATATCAATAACATTTAATCAATAACTCATCCCCTGTGTTTGTCTTTTTATGGTTTAGGCATCTAGGCTTGTGGGAGGTCTCATTGATCTCTGGTTGCTGCTTGTCTCCAGAGCTGCTGCCTGTAAAGACTTGATTATTTCCACACGCCATCATTTGATTGTCATTGGCTATAACTTAGCAAGACGGGAAGTGTGCCTGTTGGTCAATTTCCTCTCACAGTTCATGTTGCAATATTGCTATTAAGTCATGAGCAGTTGGTTATGACAAGGCACTTTCACTGCAACACACACACACACACACACACACACAGACAACTGTTTCTCACTTCTTCGCCCACACGCAGGCTGGCTCCTGTCTTTCTTCTGTTACCTTGGGCAGTGCGGCCAGCTTGACATGAAGCATTTTAAAACCCTGTTTGCTTCATTCTGGGTCACAAATGTTGTTCAAATACCTCCTGGCGAGGGCTGCACCTGATACACAGTGCCACGTTTGATGTGTGATGTTTAATGGCTCCAGGACATCGCTCTCACCCATTGCTACAATGAGTGGTGATGCAGGGCAGTGTGGGAAAGCGGCCCGTACCCATCACATGCCTCCGTTCTGTATTAAAGCAAAATGAGGATGCCGCGGTGCTGATGCTTTCGTCATAAACGTGCTTGCGTTTATAGGAATTAGAGGGATGGAGCTCAGTGTAATAAACAAGGGGTCATGAATCTGTCTATCAGCACAGTTTTTCTGTTTGCTTGACTATGGCTAATCACAGGATTGCACACAATAGGAGTCTGGGTGGTACGTAGGTAGATAAACAGGAAACATGACATTCCAGAGTGGTTTTAATAGGAGTCAGGGATTCATGCCCTGCATTTGTATGGTCATGGTAGCTTCAGATTAAGTGTTAAGAGGACTCTGTAACTGTAAGTCCTCAGTATGGGCTTTACTCTGCTTCTCTTTTGCTCTTTTTTTTTCTTGCATGATCAGGAGTGCATCTTAAGATAACTATCAGGTAGACTCCTAGTTTCAAAGGCACAGACTTGCACAGACTTGCCTTCTAGTAAAATACAGCTTAACGCAGCAGATATCTACTTTCCAGTTCACTCATTATTCGTGTCAACAAAACATTATAAGACACCCAGAAAGTGTTACTGCATGTATATGACTGGAAGGCACAGGGTGCATGTGTGCATAATATTGCAATCCTGTACAAACCATATGTCTCCAAAGTGTCTGCTTTTTTTTCTTTTTTTTTTTTTACAAAACACTTTTACTCTGCTTTTATAAATTATTCATTGTGTTGTAACACTTACACTTATCTGAGTAAGTAAAGGAGTCATTTGACATTTTGGATTATTCATCCTTTCTTGCCAAGCATTACATTAGAAGACAGAGAGCACTTGCACATCTGTCTATTTAATACAATGCCTGAGCCTGAATATAGTTGGCTCTGCCTCGCATAAACAATGACAGCAGAAAGAAATGGCTCCCCTGGCTCTCTTAACAGGCAGATGGGTGGCTGGTACGACTTTTGTAGCCTAAATCAAGACAACTAATTAGTTGCACCCACCTGATGTATTGTGTAGTCTCCTCTTGTGCTGCCAAAACATTGATGACCTCTGGGTGCATGGAGACGGGACCAGTAGGGGTGACCTGGCACCAAGAGTTGGCAGCAGATACTTTGGCTTCTGCACTTTGTGGATAGAGTTTGTTCCTACGTGTTGATGCTCCATTGAAAAGGGAGTCTGGGGTGAGCGGTGGCTGGTTTTAATGCCTCGAGTTCTTTGCTGTGGTGGGGTGCGCTGTCCCGCTGGTGGGAGAGACTGCTGCCATCAGTGAGCATCATTACCATGAGGGGTCTGCTTAATTTACACCGTCGTATAGGTGGATGTATGCATCACAATAGGATCCACTTTAATGCCATGATCCAAGGTTTCCCCGCAGAACACCGCTTTGTAAGGATAAATGTTATTCTCTCCACCCAGAATTGTTTTTTAATGTTGCGGCTGGTTGGTGTACAGAGCATTTTTTGCATTTTCTACTTTGATCATATTCAGTAGTGTGTTATGGGTGTGTGTCTTGCGTGTTTTTCAGACTGTGAGGGCGCAGTATTAGCTGGAGGTGCACACAGCTGGAGAGGATAGCTGTTGGAGTCATAGTAGCCCCGAGCATCTCCTGCAGTTTAAGTCAACCTCTTTAGTCAGCTTTATACCACTTTATCCTGCATGAGCGTGACCCTGCACAACACAGGGAGTGGATCAAGCTTCCTACTGATTGTGATGGAGCCACAGAAATTATTGCTCATAGCTCAGAGCTCATAGGTTAGCCGGTCCACATATGCATACTAAATTCATAGCATAAAGCACTCGAAGTGTGTGCAACGGCAGGTGCGTGATCATGGGTGAGTTATGTGAAAACCTCGGTCGGCTGTGTGCTCGCAGGTGTTGCCCGACTTAAGTCTTCAATGGCCTGTTCTTGGTATTAGCAGCGCTGCTTTCTTCAGTAAATGCATCTGTGACGTTTGTCTGCTGAAATTGTGGTTATCTCTGTGACAAGGTGACCTTTTTCAAGTCAACCTTTTACTTGTTTCGTTTTGTGTGTGTTTGATTGTATGCGTGTGTGCACATGGGACTTCAAAAGGTTTAAAGCGTAAAAGAACATCTGCTGCTCTTCTTGCCACAAGGTTGAGCGTTTATAGTCAGTTGAATTACTGCAAATGCTCACCGCATTTTCCCACACGTGGAGCCTCTGATGGAGCTGACCGGTTCTGTTGTGGCCACATGTGTGCAATCCCCACCCAACGCACAGAGGCAGAGCATGCGATCAGCAAAACCTCTCCAAATACATGAACAGTATAAACAGTCATTTCACTTGAGAACCAGCTGTTACCCACCACATCTAAATCAGACCCTAGCCCCCCTGGTAGCTTCACGCTTCAGGGTGAGAGGCCCTTGGAGAAAAATCCATCAGCCACTGTCAAGCAGTCCACAGGCAGGACTCCTTACCAATTTTCACGCCTATTCTTTTGCCTCTCACTTAACTGATTTTATTTCTATTTCCATCTTATTTAACAGATCAAAGACAACACCCTTTGATAGCCTTCATCGCTGTCCTGCTGGTGTGATGATCAAGCTCTGTCCTCTCGCAAGCTCGTACATCATACCATGCGTTCACTTTATCTGGCTAATGAAAACACTGTGCTGTGCTCCATGCTCCTGCACCCTGCTGGAGACCTCTGAGTGCAAAGCCTCTGATCGTCTGCACTAAAGATAGCCAGCAATCAAGCTCGAGAACATCATTATCTATTTCTCGTTGCACATATTTTTTTTCTGAACTTTATCTGCTTCCTCTTTCCTGTCTCAAGTTTGAATTTTCTGTAGCATCTCTCTGTGTGTCCTTCCCTAAAAAAACTGCCTCTAGTGTGCTCTGCCACCAAGTCTCTCCCATTTCTCTCACTCTCCATTCATCTCCACATTTGTCCATCTGTTCAGTGTCGAAATCCTAACAGGGACATCAGTAATCTCATAGTTGCACAATAATCCAAATCTATCTGCAGTAATCTTTTGTATAACTGTATAACTTGCAGATAAAAATGTATTTTTTTTAAAATACTCATTTTCTAATTGATTTTCATTTTAGATGATTACTTCTTCAACATTTTCATATCGGTAATGGTTAAACAGTTTCTTGATTAGTGCCAGGCCACTCTCACTGAACCAACCATTATAAGCACAAGAAGGATTTTAGCATCTTTTCACTATTTCCTTTGTATTAAAAGTCAGCAGATTTGCAGTTTTAGTTCTCATGAATCTCTTATCAGAGTTGTTTTTCCTTCAGCAGGAAACTCGTACACTTTCGAAGCTTTAAAAACCCAAATGCTACAGTATGTGTAGAGTACCAAAGACACTGTTCATACATTTAGCTTATGTGAGGACTTAACGGCTAAAAACATGTTTCTATCAGTGGTCAGTGGAGACCAGAAACAGATTGATGGGCTGACTCGCTTTCAGGTTTTCTAGGAAAACGTCTGAGGCAGCTAATTTATTTCGGGAAGCAGAAAAGAAAAGAAATGGGGGATTTTTGCGTGGGGGGGGGGGTCAACTTTTACTGCAAATGACTGTTAATATGTGTGAAGAGGTGTGTTCGTTAACACTTAAGAAAGAACGTTACTCTGCATGGGTGGTATCGCGAAGTTATACGGGATTGGAAGTCAGTTTCTTCATACTCATGTTGTGATGTTGGGCACATTGTTAAACCTAAAAATAACCATATTAAGACGAAGGGTTTCACACGTTGATATTTTTTCTTTCGCTATCTTCACTTTACTCAGCTCTCTGTAGAGCCCACAGGAAACCTTCTGTGACGGGCTGACAGCTTCCTGTTTTGAAGCACAGTGGTGGTTTTGGGGGCTGATCTCTATGTATGTGAGAAAATAAAATAGACAGACAGACTGTATAGAGTCTAAGTAAAAATGAAATGAGGAGTCTTATCAGGGAATAGAGGCTGAACTTGTTTTGTTTTCCTCTGTGTGTGTTTGTGTGCGTGTGTGTGTAGCTGTTCCAGTCTGATTTAAGGCGTGCATGTTCTTGTATTTTTTTTTAAGCAGAAAAATCGATGGGTTTACATTTGCATTTTTATTCAGTTGTTTATCCACTTGCAGGTTAATGTGTGCCCTCTAGTTTTATCTTGCCAAAATAATTTATTCAGTACCTACAGTGATGTCAGTGCGTTGTGGTCGTGTGTTTGAACTCTGTCTCTTTCTGACAGTTATTTATGTCATGGGCTAACAGGGGTGATCATCCTCCACACATGGAAAATCTTCAGGCATTGGTTTTGCAAAGCATGCAAAGTATTCAGATTGTTTTAATCTCAGGAGGTTCGTTAGTGGTCAAATGGCATGCAAGTGTCAGTAGAGAGATGATGTTATTTATGTGGAGTCTTGACTGAGTTTATGTGCACTGCAATTTGGTACAGATCCGGCCACACAGGGACCCTTACTGGTAATATCACACAAAGGAAGCAATGCACACTGAGGCCACCATCAGTCTCCTGTTCCTGTCACTGCAGTGCATGAAGGAGAAAAAGATGTGAATGACCGGGTGGTACACTAGACTGCAGTGTAAAGGTGCATCCGTCTCTATTTCAATTTGCAGTGCCTCATTCTGGGTCACTGGGAACTTTGCCATGAGTTTTTCAAAATGAATTATTTCATCAAGACAGGATCTTGATTTTAATTTTTTTTTTTATACACCATATTGCCAAAAGTATTCACTCACCCATCCAAATCATTGAATTCGGGTGTTCCAATCACTTCCAAGTTTGGTGTGGAAGAACTTGACTGGCCTGCACCCAACAAAGCAAAGAACTTCTGGTAATATGTAGCTTATTATAAAACTTCCCTATAAACCTTAGAAAGATGGTGTCTAATCAGACACTTACTCCGGATGGCATTACCTTTGCCTCCAGTAACACTGTGAGGAATGTTTGGAGTAATTTTTGACCAGGATGTCCTTCAGTGCACAGTCACTAAACAAATATTTAGGACTGCTTTCTTGCATTTGTGCAATATTTCTAAAATTAGAAACATCCTGTCTCTGAGTGATGCTGAAAAATGAATGAATGAATGAATGAATGAATGAATGAACGAATGAATGAATGGGAGGCAGAGCCTTCAGTTTTCAGGCCCCTGATTCTGTGGAACCACCTCCCAGTGTGGATTTGGGACACAGACACCCTCTCTCATTTTCAAGATAAGGCTTAAAACTTTCCTTTTTCGATCAAGTTTATAGTTAGGGCTGGATCAGGTGACCCTGCAATAGGCCTAGGCTGCTGGGGGGTTCCCATGATGCCCATGGTGTTTCTCTCTTCATTCACCCCCCTGCATGTACACCGCTCTGTACTCTGTATTAATCTGTGGCTGTCTTCCACAGCATGTCTTTTGTTGTCTCAACCCCCCCCCCCAAAAAAAAATCCCCTCACCCCACAATTGGTCACGGCAGATGACTGCCCCTTCCTGAGCCTGGTTCTGCCAGTTTTTCCTTCCCACTGTCGCCAAGTGCTCACTCATAGGGGGTCATCTGATTGTTGGGGTATACTGTGTATTATTACATGGTCTTTACCTTACAATATAAAGTGCCTTGATTTGACTTATGTTGTGGTTTAGTGCTATATGAATAAAATTGAATAAAAAATGTAATTGAATATGGTGTATTTCCTCTCTGCTGATGCATCTGAGCCTTTGTAATTGAGTTAAATTTAGACATGTTGCTGCAGCAGCACACACAGGGGCGTAGGACTTTAATGAGAAAACAAAATCAGTCACAGAGCAGAGTTTTATTGCGTTACTGAATCACCTGTTTTTCAAAATCTTTTTCTTTCTTTTTTCTTTTTAAGGGGCTTAAACTGACAGAGTTCATCCTTTTCTTTTTCTCCTGCATTTTTCAGATTAGAAGGGCATCTTCTCCACACACCCCCCTCACTCCCAGTATCATCCCATAAGGCATCAGGGGTATTTTTAGAGCACTCCCTCATTAAAGTGGCTCAAAAAAAAAAAGAGTTGTTGTGATTGGAAACACTTTCCTATCCTAATGAGGCGATTGATTCTGTGAGGATTTGTGATGGTGATGTGCCCTTCTTTCCATCTGAGGGGAGCGTCTTCGCCCTCTGTTAATTACGTGCCCCCTTTATCACGTGTTCATTCATATTCCTCAGATGAAACACAGCTTGGGCCTCCCTTTTCCCCTTCTCCCCTTTCCTCTCTCTCTTATCTCTTTTGCCTTTCATGTCCCCTAGTTTCCCTTCCTATCAAGCGTTCCCGCTCTCTTCCCTCATAAAAGACACAAGTGCTCTTGAGGTTCACATGAAATCTTATTTGAATGAAAACAGAGTTATGCAGATGAGTAGAAAATCATCAGCCACTGATCAATATTCACAGATATTTACTATGAATATGAAAACATTAATCTCCTCAGTACTGATCTGTTAGATTTATCAGTTCAAACCAATCATGAAACACACAAATGTTATATTTCACAACAAAAAAGCTTTGTGTGTTTGTTAGCTACAGAGCAACAAGCTGCTGCATTTGATCTTCCTCTGTGGTGCTTTGATTTATTCGCCGTTTCAAAGCAGCCCTCACAAATATGACTCTTTCAGACTGATATTGCACTTGTGCACTTCAGGTCCATATTTCAAAATGAACATTGTTTAATTATTAGTTAATAACTAAAATGATCTCATAAAACTTATTTATTTTCTTGGTTTTCTTGCATAATTTACTGATTCCAGTAAATGTGATGATTTGTAGATTTTCTTCAGACTGATCAGACAAAACTGAAAAAGATATCACCTCGAGTGCTGTTATGTTCAATCCCTCCCACCCCCCCCCCCCAAAAATCCTATTATACATATTTTTTAACTCCATAATCTGGCTCTTTGGGCTCTAGGTTAGCTCTGCAAAGCTAACCTCGGTTGGGCCTTGGTGTAGCGCCTCTGTTTATACAATGTCTGAAGCACACTGGATAAACTCCCTGTAAGAGCACCTTTCTGAATTCAGGCTGCCCCTTGCAAATAGAAGGTTTGAGACTTATAAATGGATGGTACTGCTGTGCTAACAGCAGAAGCTGTGTTGCCTGAGGTGTCTATATTAAGGGTGTCAGATCTGATTGGCATCATCTGGAGTCAGAGAACAGAAAACATCTGAAACTTTTGGCTCACAGGGGTTATTTGCACAGCTGTGACCTCATTAGTTAGAATTTTGGTCTTGTTTACTATAAACACCCACCATTACAAAAATACATACGTAACTAAGGCAAATCATGGCAGGTTTTTAAGGATGCCATAGACAAGCAATCAACTAAGGAACAATCACTGGCACAGTTTATAATGAAAAAATAATGTTTAATTACAGCCCTGTAATTTTCTATTTTTCAACAATTTTGTCTCCTTGCTTGTGACAGTCACCAGCATGTTGAGATTGGGGTGTTGCCAGTCAGTCTGCTCAGGATTGGATCAGCTGTAATTATGTTATCCTGCTTATCTTTGGAGCATCAATTAAATCTTTGATTTAATTTAATCAGGACTAGTATACTCATAATTGAATACATTTGCCAACATATATGCTCTTATCTGCAAGCATAAGGCTCTTTGTGGGGGTGACATCTGATTGGTCAATAAATCAGATGGATGAGCTGTGATGGTATGCTCAGATAAACTGATTGGGTCTGCCAGTGTCATTGTGGAGGGGCAGAATTAGAATGCTGGAGCCTGCTGTCGCCGTCTAGTCAGGTATGATTAATGGTGAAGGGCAGAGAACGAGCAAAGGCTTTTAGCCTGGTATCAGGAAGCACAATAACAGATTGGGAAGAGGAGGCGACTCTGTGTGGTAGACCCAATAATCTCAGCTAGGTATGGTTATATAAGCTGATATGTGTTTTAATCCTTTGTGATCCATTCAGCACTGGAAAAAACTGTAGTCATGACTAAGCAAAGAGTACTCTTCAGAGGGATCGCTGTCTGCCTGAGTCATTTTTCTTATTATTACATCCCCTCCTCCTCTCTTTATCTGTCACATCCTTTCATCCTCCTCCTCTCCCTCCTTTTCAGGATGGATCACGTGCTGGTCGGGAGAGGAAGAAGACGGTGTCCTTCAGCAGCAGTCTGTCAGAGAAAAAGATCAGCAGTGCTGCTGACTGCATCCACTCGATGGTGGGTCAGCTACCGTGAGATCCTTTACATAAAATATAAGCTTTACATAGCTGTACATGAAATATTTAAGGTACCACACACACATCAAGGGTTTCTAGTAGATCAAAGTCTTACTTTCAGCATAGCTGAAGTGGAGTGAGCTCTACCCTGAAAGTTAGAGTGACTGACCATATCTGGTTTCCAGGTTGAGGGCAGCGAACTGAAGAAAATCCGACCCAACTCCCGTGTTTATCAGCGATACTATCTGCTGGATGCCGGTCTCCAGGCTCTGTGCTGGGAGCCATCCAAGAAGGAGTCGGACAAAGCTCGGATCTCTCTCGCCTCTATACGTGAGGTCAGTGTCCAGGGAACGGGAAAAACTTTTCTGAATCAACCTGCCATGGATTTTGTTTCATGAACACCTCTTTGAGTCTTTTGTAACTATTTCCATATGGAAGATAACAGTTGATTAGGTTTTATTGAACCTGACGTGCTTCCCCCCTTTTTCTCATCTTCCGGTGTCTCAAATTCCAGGTACGGACAGGTCGTAACACTGAGACATTCCGCACCAGTGGAGTTTATGAGCAGATTTCTGAGGACTGTGCATTTTCAATCATCTATGGAGATAGTTATGAAAGCTTGGACCTGGTGGCTAACTCTGCTGAGGTGGCTAACATTTGGGTTATTGGCCTAAGGTATGGCACAAGAAAGAGGAGCAGTTTTACATTCTACACTTAAGCTTTTAATCCTTGCATATTTTCCTACTCTTAAGCAGCACACGACAGGACAAATATACAATACAATACAAAACAAAATCAAATAACCCGCTGCGTATGAAATGTTATTTAAAGCATCCTTAGCTCATTGTTTTGAAGTTAGTCAGTTTTTAATCGGAAGGACTAGTTCAAACATAAATTGAAATGTTGTTCTCCTTTATACTTTGCCCATATTAAAGATGGCTACACTCAGCTTCAGAATATTCAAAACGCTTTGTTTCCGACTGTGTTTTTTCCTACTAGAAAGGTGATTGAGAAGGGAGCTTGTTTCACACAGTGGATGAACTGAGGGGCTGCAGCAAGGCCTAGTGAGATAAACATGGATTATTTTGACCTGTAAATCATACAAAGCTACTCTAGAGTTCAAGAATAAAAACATAGAGTTAAAAATTAGTATATGTCCACTTTAAATCACCCTCATTGTAAGCCAAAAGTTTGGTAATGCAATTTATCAACGCTCTTCCATGTAGAATTGGCTATTCTGCAAACAACATACATGTATACATCCACTCTGTTCCATCAATGTTTTAGTTGGGTTGCTTGCATTAATAAAGGCCCACCAGTGTCTTGACTGACATTACGGTGAACGAGTAAAGACAGAGGGTTGAATGTGCGATTGAACTGAGGTTTTGTCTTGCAGGGAAGGTTAAGCAAATATAAACTGTGTGGCTCTTTCATGTCAGTTCAGTTTCAGATTTTGTCACTTTTCCTTTTTCTTTCTTTTTTGTGTTTACTACTGAGATGAACAGTAGGGGTTTTGCTCAGTTGTCTTTATGTAGTCCTTCTTTGTATGAAGGCTTGTGCCGTTAAACATGACTGGACTTTATATTTCAGGTCCAAGATGTCTGTAATATAAATAAAAACTGAAATGTTTGTGTTGCAGATTTGATGATTCATTCCAATAATATTCTGTCCTATAATAGCTTGGCCTTGTTCTTTATTTATTTTTTATTCTCCTGCCTTCAGGTATCTGATGCAGTATGGGAAACATGCCCTCGACATGCTCGCTAGCAGTCAGAACAGCCTTCGTTTTGGCTGGCTGGAGCAGTTGTTCTCCTCTGTTGCGAACTCGGACGCACAGGAAAACATCACGGAAGGGATTCATTTGAAATTGGCTATAAAGCTGATACAAAGTGTGAACCCCGGGGTGAGCAGTGGCAAAGTGGAGCACAGGTTTAAGGAGCTCCAAAGAGTTAGGGAGAGGATGTGTGAGCTCACTGTAGACAATGGATCTGGACACGAAGACCACAGCGAAAACAAAAAGCTAACAGCAAGAAACGAGCGCGTCACAAAGCAGGAGTTCATCGAGGTCTTCCACGACTTTTGCACACGTCCAGAGATCTACTTTCTGTTGGTGCAGTTCTCTAGCAACAAGGAGTTCCTGGACACCAAAGACCTGATGAGGTTCATTGAGGCTGAGCAGGGCATGGCTCAAGTGGGTAACAGAGCTTAATCACACAGGAAAAAGTTGTGATTACTTGGACAAATACGATCCTGGTCTGTCTAATTTCTCTTGTCTGTCTGTTTATATTCTTATTGCACTCTTCTCTGTCTCTAGGTGAGTGAGGAAACCAGCCTGAAACTCATCCAAGCCCATGAGCTATCGGAGGAGGGACGGCAGCAGGGATACCTGTCGTTGGACGGCTTCACCAGCTACCTCACTTCAGCGGAGTGCCATCTCTTTGACCCGGAGCATGGCGCTGTGTGCCAGGACATGACTCAGCCTTTATCTCACTATTACATCAACTCCTCCCACAACACCTACCTCATTGAGGACCAATTCCGAGGCCCCTCAGATATCTCCGGCTACATTCGCGCACTCAAGATGGGCTGCCGGTGTGTGGAGTTGGACGTTTGGGACGGCGCTGACGAGGAGCCGCTGGTGTGTACTGGGCATAGCCTCTCCCCACCACTGTTGCTGCGTTGTGTGTTAGAAGCAATTGGAAGGTTTGCCTTTGTGGCGTCTGAGTATCCGTTAATTCTGTGCATCGAAAACCACTGTTCACCTGGACAGCAGAAAGTGATGTGGCAGCATCTTGTGAAAATATTAGGGGGGAGCCTGTACACAGTTCCTCCAGATGAAGGGGCCTCATATCTTCCATCACCGCATGCCCTAAGGCATCGAATCCTACTAAAGGGTAAAAAATTGGTGCCGAGTTCTGATGGGGACGATGGAACAGTAAGTGAGGAGGATGAAGGGGCAGAGATGTGTCAGAAGATAAAGGCAATTAATAGTGGAGGGACAGCGCCTGGAGGAAGTGAGAAGGACATGGTGCAGAAAAGTGTCACCACTCAGTCTAGTCCTTCTAACGTTCCTCCCAAACGTTTCCAGCTGTTGAAGGAACTTTCTGACATAGTAACTCTTTGCCAGTCTGTCCGTTTCATTGACTTTTCAACCTCATCCAAAAGCCAAAAACCTTGGGAGCTGTGCTCCTTCCATGAGTCTTTGGCCGTGCGTCTCATTAGTGAGAGCCCTGGTGACTTTGTCAACCACAATAAGCATTTCTTGTCACGGGTGTACCCCAGCCCTATGCGTATTGACTCAAGCAACATGAACCCCCAGGACCTGTGGAAGTGCGGTTGCCAGATAGTGTCAATGAATTTTCAGACTGCTGGACTGATGATGGACCTAAACACAGCCTGGTTCCGGCAGAATGGGAACTGTGGTTACGTTCTGCGGCCGGCCATCATGCGGCAGGAGGTGTCTTACTTCAGCGCTGACACCAGAGACACAGTGCCTGGTGTGTCTCCACAGCTGCTCCATGTCAAGGTGAGGAGGAATCTGGTTTAACTGGTGGCTTGTTTAGAAACAGTTTAATCATATGGCCAAAACAGCAAAAATAAGGGCAAAGTTGTATTAATGAAATAATCCACCTTTCACACGCAGGTCATTAGCGGGCAGAATCTGCCCAAGCCAAAAGGCTCTGGGGCCAAAGGGGACGTGGTGGACCCATATGTATACGTGGAGATCCATGGCATCCCAGCTGACTGCACAGAGCGCCGTACTAGGACTGTGAGCCAGAATGGAGACAACCCCATCTTTGACGAGAGCTTTGAGTTCCAGATAAACCTGCCTGAGCTTGCTATGGTTCGCTTTGTGGTGCTAGATGATGACTTCATTGGAGATGAGTTCATAGGTCAGTGGGTTTAAGTTTATCTATCTGCGTCCCACAATTCATAGACACTAACGAGTAGCAGTGTTAAAACTATGAAATCAATTATCAATTTCCCCACCACGACAGGTCAGTATACCATACCTCTGGAGTGCCTCCAGCCTGGTTACCGACATGTACCCCTGCAGTCTCTGACAGGAGAGGACCTCCCACACGCCAAGCTGTTCGTCCATGTGGCGCTCACCAATCGCAGAGGAGGGGGAAAACCTCACAAAAGGGGTCTCTCAGTACGCAAGGCCCGAAAGGGGAGGGACTATACAGCTCTGAGGGACTTGGGAGTTCGAGCAGTGGATGAGGTTTTCAAGATGGCTGCTCCTCTGCTGAGAGAAGCCACTGATCTGAGGGGAAACATGCAGGTGAGGGGAAAGTTAAAGTGTTACTGAACACAGCTGCCACGATGACACCAATTAGTTTGGGACAGTGTATTTTAAAGCTTCATCTTTATTTTATTTATTTTGGCCAATTCTATGCTATTTGGAGCCAGAAGTGACCATATTTAGGCTAGAGGGTGGAGATTTCTTCATAAACTGTATGGGTGCAATACACAGACAATGATATCTGCTCATTGGTGCTGAGTAAGAATCTGTCTCTCCAAAACCAGAGCAGAGGCTTATTGTACAGGCTGTTAGTACAATTAAGCGGATGGCAGACATTATTTGTTAGGTAAGCCCAATTTTAAAAAAAAAAACAAATAAATAAAATAAAATCTCCAAAAGGCACCAACACCAAAAACACGGTTGAGAAGTCCCATTCAGTGTCTTAGATTAGCTGAGATGAAGCTTGGCTGCCAGCTGCCAGGCTACAGCTGCCCGTCTTGCTCACGCTTGCCAGTCAGAGGGACTATGCCCCAAACAGCAGTATTCACATGGATAGTTGTCAAGGAAAACGCCTCCCCTGTACAGTTTATTGTGGAGGAAACTGGCCATAGAGACTAAAGTTGGGGTTTGTTCTACCGGTCGGATATTTTAACATGGGAGTCCATCAGGTGTGAATCAATATAAGACATTTTTTCATAAAGAATTTAAATTGGAGTAAATGGTGAAAAGAACATTAATAATTATATGTATATCCACATCAATATATCATTTGACATTTTACTAAAGATGCTCACTCAGGTGATGAACAGAACTGAAGACTGACAATAATGAAGGATAACTTCACTCCAATAAAGAGAAGTCACTGAAAGAACTCAACATATATTACTGAAACGCAGAGTTTGAGTAATACACTATCAATCTTTATTAACTATTAACAGAGGTTGACTGTATGCTCTGAAGCTATATGGCAGAGTCCCAGTATGGTTGAGATGAAGCAGGTGGAGACTCGGGTGAGGCTCTCTGTGACCAGGATGAGGTCGATATGAGAGGGAGAGCACTCAGATTTATAGCACCAGGAACGAGAAGCTGATTGGCTCCCAGAAAGCAGACAAGGAAATTATTAACCCAAATGCGCAGGAATGCATTGAACTTGCACAGGAGCTTCATTTTCTTTCATTAATGGTTGAATTAACCTTTATAAACTGAGCGGCAGTTCGGCCTGTGGGTCTTTTTGTCGCCCCGTGCCAAACAGTAATTACATGTTCTGTCAATGTGGTGAGACTGTTGGCATCTTCATCTCTTGATTGCCTCCATTTCACTCCAAACTACTGCAACAGCACAACTGCAGGAGAGCAATCAATGGGCGAAAGAAAAGACAAATGGCTCTGTTGCAGGATTTGGGGTGTGTGTGTGTGTGTGTGTGTGTGGTGAAGACAAAGAGTGAAACTTAATCAAGACAGAGACAAGGCCAAAGGGTGTAGAAGAGATTCCATGTTATCTTTTTTTTTTTTGTTTGTTTGTTTTAAATGTCATTCTCTCCTGTTTTTCCATCAGGTTAAGAAAATGAACAAGAAAAGATGATTTATTAATGTTTAATATTTATCTACTGATAAATTTGTCTTTTTTTCCCTTTTTTTTAAAAAACAGAACTCAGTAGCAGTGTTCAGGGAGCTGTGTGGGGTGTCCGCTGTGGCTAACCTCATGCAGTGCATACTGGCTCTGAGCTCCAGAGTTTCAGGACTAGAGGGGATGCCTCTACTGCTGTTTGACCTTCAGGACCAGTACCCCACCCTGGAGCCCCAAGGGTCTTTGCCTGACGTCCTTCGCCGAGTTGTCTCTACTTATGAGACGGTGAGGAAGAGGAAGAGACCTGACAGTTAATATTCTCTTTGTCTTGCACCAGATAAAGGACTATATGTGACTCATAAAACTGAAATTCATCGAAAGGAAGGAAAGACCAAACAAAGGCAACAAATCAGTCATCTCCCAACTGCTCAGCTTGACAATGAAAGCACCCCTCCCAAACAAAAGCTTCCTTTTTAGCCAATAGTTTCTGAAACCCAGCGTGAGCTTTTCATTGTTATGTAGTGGACAACATCCCTATTTGTTTAAGTCTCATAAACACACCAGCGGCATCCTCACCTTGACCTCAATCCACTTTGTGTTTCCACCCAAAATGAACTGCAGAGTTTCATTGGCCAAGGAGGAAAGTTACTTAACAGATTGAATTTATGTAATGGCGTCTAAAAATAGATGCAGTCATTGAGAAAGATCTCCCCCGTGGAAACTAGCACAGCGGGGGGGGGGGTCAGGGTCAACTGGTCTGCTAGTTAACTCTTTATTCAGTCAATAAAGCATTTTCCATCCTCACTTTTAAATCTCACTTTCTATAAATTTGCCTTTGGTTTTTGCCTCCATCTCTCAGTGCCCTCCCTATCTCTCTTCAGTTACAGCCTCCTCTCTTTGTGACCGTGGCTGTCCGGCATAAGTGGGTTTTGTACATCTGTGAACCACCATTCAGTGGAATAGTTGCCTGTCTTAAAGTGTTGCTGTGGTGAAGAACGCTACACCTCTTTTTTCTCACCATCTGCCTTGCCTGCAGCATTATTTCTTGAAATTGATATTTGCTCAAAGTGCAGTTGCTCCCATTTCATATTAGATCTTTCCCGGGATTCTTGGGTAGGATGATGGGCAGTCAGTATGAATTGCAAAGTTATAGCAACCCTATTGAGAGACTGTGTATGAAATGCGGTTGTGCGAATGAGAAAAGGAGACATTCAAGTTTTCAACCAGAAACGGGGCTGTCATGGAGATAAATGAATGGCTTTCTTCTTATTGAGGCATGATTAAGGTTTAGTAGGATAATTTGTAGCATCCTAATTTAACCACAGCTTGTCACTGCTATGCATCGATCCTGTGCACAGACCTGTGGCTGTATGTCTGTGCATTGGGATGTAAGTAAGACCGTGTGTGTGTGCGTTTAGTCACTTTTTGTTTCCAGCTGAGCGGATCACTGTTGCAAAAGCTGCCGCTGAATACCATTAGCATAGAATGTTGTTCACCTAAATTGATTCCACACCTCAATCCTGGTGCTTGGCGAGAGTGGTAAACAGAGACAGAAAAATTTGAATGTGTGTGTGTGTGTGTGTGTGTGTGTGTGTGTGTGTGTATGTGTGTGTTTGTTGCTGAACCAGATCTGGTTATAGTACGGTCCTGTAGTTAATCCCTTATTTGTTGAATAGCATTTTTTTTTTCTCCCATGGAGAGGTCAAGTCCCGGCAGGGTTTGTGAGAGTTGCAGGGTTAATCGGGCGGAGGCTACTTGTGTCATCTGTGTTTGTGTGTTTGCCTTGTGTGGTCATGTTCAAAGAGCTGCCATGGTAGTCTCTGTGGGAGCCTTCATTTGCATGCATCTATCAATTTCCAACCATCTATTAAATGCAGGAACATGATGTTATTTTTTTTTTATATATAACTACAAGTACGTGGCTTACCCCATTCTGCTTTTTCACTCTTTAATTTGAAGTATTCAGTATAGTATGTACATACAGTACTGTGCAAAAGTATTGAGCCTCCCTTATTTCGTTACATTTCCCTAGGAAAACAGGCAATAGCTGCAGTGGGATCATTTTTTTCTTTTTAAAAAAAAAAAAAAAGATTCAGCTAAAGAAACACATTTTTTTCAACACACTGTTAGTAACAAAGTTCCTAATGATACAATTTAGGTGCCCTTTTTTATCCTGGAATGATTCCCGGGTCAGTGTTCAGTGGCTTAACAAACAAACAAAACATTCCCCTGAAAGTGATAGACACATTGCTTAAAAGCTTAAGTGTGTGATTTCTGCTCCTTCATTCTTATCAATGTAAATGTTGTTGATGCTTCCCTGTCTGCAGATGGTCCAGGCAAGCAGAGCAGTGATGGAGCTCTCAGATGGAATCCACGGCAAGATCCTGCACATACAGACAACAGGTGTGTAGGTGTGTTTGTGTGCTAGTGTGTGAATATGAGATGCTCTTATCTAGAGTGCATATAATGAACCAGGCTATGTCCATATTTCTAGTATACTCCCACGCAGCCTCTTTAGCAGTGCTTTACTCTGCATACATTGCAGTGGCTGATTGTTGTCAGCTCCCTTCCTTTCCTCTCACCCTATATTTTATCTGCCTTTATCACCACCATTATGTGAGGTTAGTTGAGGCTTCAGAGTGGCCCAGTTCATCTGTGTACTTTGGATGGAGGAGATTTAATGTGGTGCGACTCCCATCATCAATCACCCATCTGTCTCTTAGGTGAAGGGCATAATATCTGACCTGCTGATATCATTCCTGTGATCTTTGGCAGAGGTTTGTTTACTTCAGCCGTATCCCTAGGGTCATCTGACTTTAGTCAGCCAGACTGTTGTCATTGTGGCAATAAACAACCCCCTCAAACACACTGCTGCACACACATTATGCGTATCACGTTCCTCCCCCTCCGATTTAGTCTCTGGCTGTCACCCAGGAAACAGTTTGACTGACATTTAGACATGTTAACGGCTTTGGTGCCTTTTTTATTTTATTTTTTTTTTAAGTATCAAAAACATTCACTGCATATATGTATGAGTCTTAAGGTGCTGAATTTTATAAGCTGCACTTAGAAATGTTTTTTTTTTTTTGAAGAACTCTTGGTGCATATTAAATATTTAAGCATCCACGAGCTTCATACAAGTATTGTAGTTTGAAATAATGCAACAATTGTTGGCTTTTCCAGTGCCACCCTTGAGCAAAGTGTGAATAGAAAAAACAAAATAAGTGAGAACTCAAGTTTAAACTCAGAGTGGGATGATATTAGGAGAGAAAGACGACGGTTCAGCTGGGGCCACTACGAGAGGAGAAACAAAGTATTTGACTGAGATGAATGTTGTTTACAACTTTGCAGTCTGCTCCACGCTGCTCCCAGACAACTCATCACGTCCTCCATCGGACTTTATTTTCGGCGTTCTGGGGCCACAGCTTCACTCGGTGATCAAACAGTATTTGACATATTCATCTGTTTTGCAGTTACAAGAACAGCAGTGGCCACTCTGTGCTGCGATCCGAAAGTGTGTCTTGTCGGCCCAGTGCTGCTACAGTCATCTGATAAAGCGCTGCTGCAGAGCCTTAGGCTTGATCTTATGAGCAAAGCTCTTCCTGTGTACAGAGGAAAGATGGTGATCAAGTGATCCCAAAGGCGGAGGTCCACCTCTAAGCCTGGGAAGAGGGAGTTGGCAGTGAGAAGGCATAAACTGGCCACTTGGAGGGGGGCAGACATGAGATGATTGGTGACAGAGATAGATGGCTGGAAATTGCGTTAGCTGGTACAAAAGCCGTGGGAAGATGAATGGCAGAGATGGATGGCTAGAAGCAATGCTGCGAGGAAAACAAGAACACCAAGGGAGAAGAGAGGAAATCCATTCCAGCATCCGGGTGTGTTGGTTTGTTAAAAGATGATTTGGGGGAAATCCTCGCTAATGGTATATATGCATGTAGATTTATTTTTTTTTAAACTCAGATTTTGTTAGGTCTGGAAATATAACACCAGCCTTAGAAGCTGTTGTTTTGCTGCTGTCTCTACTTGCAAGCTACACTGGTTTCACTTCTGTCACACCCTGAAGTATACAGGCAGCGAGGTGAGAAGATGAAACTCAGAGAGAAAGCAAAAGCAAGATCCTCATGGGTGTTAAGTTGTTGTTTTTTTTGTTTTTTTTTCTTTCCGTAACATGTTTTTCCAGAAACCGTGTCCTTATCACTCTGACTCAAATACGTTGTCAGTTTTGCTTCTGTGATCGCCTCAAATAGAATTCCAGTCAGCTTCTCGGATGCGAGTACTTAAAAATCCTGTACAAAAATGAATCCGTAAGGCTTGCCTACTCAAAATCTGAACAAAGGACAGGACAGGTAAATTGTAAGCAGATGCTTCTGTTCAGTCCAGACTGAATGGAAAATGAAAAAAGAGAAGATATTTTTATATGCCCTTCCTCTCGTCTCATCCTGATCCCAGCTTAAGATTTTAAAATATACTTTTTCTTTCTTTCCCTGCATTGATCTTTATTTGTGTGAGATAATGAGCCCTCAAGACAACAGTAAGATCCAAAGGAAAATTTGATTAGCTTATAGGCGAGCCCGCACAATATTAAACATTTGTCTCGGTCTCAGCTTTGTGTATTTTATCACCCGCTCTTCTTGTCTCTCCTGTCCCTTCTCAAACCGGACAGCATAATTCCTCCTGGATTTATTCTTTCACTCCTTATTTCTCCCGAGGGGCCGGGGATGGGAGAAACGGGTCACAAGAAAAGACTGTCAGTGAGCAGCAAATGTTTCCTCTCAGAGGGCCTCTTTAAATTGGTTGTTAGGCAGTAAAATTATCTGAATCACAGGGGCATAAAATTTGGAACGATACAGTTTGTTCTTCCAGTATGGAGAGGTCTAGACACTTAAAAAAAAAAAAAGAAAAGAGCACCAACATGAGCTATAGAGTCATACCCACTTTTTGTAGTTTTGGTTGAACTTGCCCTCTGTTAACCTCAGCTGATCAGCTGCTTTTCCCTCAGGGTGCTGGCCTCTGTGTGACTCACATCAGGAAGTATGGATTTTACACTTCATGAGGTGCTCATAGCCAGGCCGTTCCTTGATGACATCTCGCTGGAAGTCAGATCTTTTCCATCTCAGCTGCTCGTGGTTCAGATTGAGGACATAAAGTTATGATGACGAAATACCTGTCACATGCTGATTGGCTGGCCCTGAAGGTTATTTTATCTCTGGGTCACGACCCTGTTTCTGGGAATGTTGTTTGTCTGTGTACGCACACACTGAACAGCATCGGCTTTGCACCCCCTCCACTTTGCCTGATTTCACAGGGAAATAGACACGTGTGTGCACGTACACACACACACACACACACTACAGTGGCACGTAGGCTTTGAGTTGCCTAGCAACCACGCAGTAAAGGTTATTATTCAGGCAACTTATGTAGGTGTGTGTGAATGTGGAGCAGTGACAGCATATGCGTGTGCAGGTGCGGGTCCATGTTTGCAGACGTTTATTGACCGAGAAGAATCATGTGTCAGGGGTGGGTAAAATAGACTTGCACCCAATCTGTTCACTCTTCTGCGCGTGTGAGTGTGTGTTTGTGAGTGTGGTCCACAATTTGGCATGTCTAACGTCTGGGTTCTCATTGATGGCACACAATGATGTGTGCCCCATGTTAACCCACTTCTGGGTTTCCATGGTAACAGTGGGACAGTGGCCCGGAGCGGCCAGAGGAAGCCAGGAACACAACACAACTCGTTGCACACAGGCTAACTAGCTGCCGGCCCGACTTCTGCGGCGCTGTCTTAATTTCCTTTGCATCTTTCTTCGTCCGTCTCTCAGACGTCAGTCTCATTGCACTTTTCCTTCTTTTTTAGCTTTTCTTTTCTCCCTGTGAAATCTGTCTGGTTTTTTTTTTTTTTTGGCTTAATTTTCCCCAAAAAGTTCAAAGACTACACAGGTGCACATACTCCCTTTTGTCTTCTAGTATTTGGTTTGTAAAAATACACAAAAAGACAAAACATAAAAAAAATTGACTCCCAGTTTAAGAAGGTCAGAATGATTAAAAATGGACATCAGTATTAACTGGCTGAACAGAGACCAAATGTGGCATATAGGCCCCCTTGATGTGATGCAACGAGACAGGATAAGTGCACAATCTTCTGGGAGTGAAGCTCGCAGGTATAAGATTGAAACTCGCTGACTGACCCAGAACTCCTGCAGAACTGTGAGCAGAAAGATTATTGGGCAGATATGACTTGTGAGTGTAGGGACTTTGACAGCCTAGCAAAAGTGACTGGGAAGATAAGTGCGGAAAGAAAAAAACAGAAGTTAACTTGCAGATTAAAGTTCTGCTGAAAGCGTCAGTGACGGGGTCAAACGGTTAAGCAGGGAACAGTCACTTCGCAGGTTTGATGTGTAGACTTGTACTTACAGTTTGAAATTTGCAGCACACAACACAGCTGACTGTAGCTATCAGATAGCTTTGGAAAGTTAAAATCCATGAAGTAACTCGTGCGAGCTGCGTGATGACATTTAATATGAAAGGTCAAGTCTGGGCAGACATGGATGTAAGCTTCAACTTGATTGATTGGTGGAGGCATAAAAATGAATCTAGTAATCATGTAATTTTAGTTTCTGCACTGATATCATTCAGATTGTGCAGTAGGTACTCAAAAGAGGCAAGACCAGCACATTCTTAGCTCAATTATCTCTGTGTCCCTGGTGGATTCTGCTCCACTGCTCTCTTGCTGCTGTATCACTTAACAAAAAGTGGTGTGAAGTGGCAGCTTTTTAATTTTTTTAATGAGGGGAAAAAAACAGCTTGTCTCTGCTTATTTGCTAAGTTATGCATGGCATCTTTAGAAAGTCAGAGTAAAGTCATATGAAATGTTCTCATGTTGGACACAGCTCTGTGTAGAAGTGGAAGACCTAAAGGCCACCGCAACGACTGATGATTATGTTGTTCACCTGAAATACTGGGGAAAAACAAAGAAACAGGATTTTTACATTTTTCATAATGAGTCTAGTATGATGAGAGAAATAAATGCTAGCAGATGTTTTCTGATATCATGTTGATTACATGCAAAAGAGGATGAAAGTGCACCGTGTTCATGCAGCATTAGTATTATTTTTTAATTTAAAAGTACAACTTCTAAACTATAAGTTTAACCCGCTGTGGTTGTGTTTTTTGGCTCTAGCCATGGAGTTTCATGAAAAACTGCAAAGTCTGGCAACGAAGGAGGGACTAAAAGGTTCCAAGGTCACTCGAGCGGTTGAGCGTTTCAGCTGGAACATAACCATCCTTAAGGTCAGTAATATACTCATGCACTCTGAAAGCCCTAACAGCCAATAGGAGCAGAGCATCAGAACATGTTTTAGCCTCTGGCTGGTTGCTCATACTTTGCTCTTTCGACCTCCCTCCCCTCATCCTCGTTCCTTTTTTTTCCTCCCTCTTTCCTGCCACCCAGGGTCAGGCTGACCTGCTGAAACACGCAAAGGCTGAAGTCCTAGAGAACATGAAGCAGGTTCACGATGCCGCTCTGGCTGGAAACCTCACCAAGGAGAGGGTCGGATTAAGACGAGTGTGTTCCCAAACACGCCGAGGCCACAACGAGAAACTTGCAATGAGTGCTAGAGGACAATCGGCATAGCAAGCAGACAAGAGGACACATAGCTGCTGTGAAAAACTAATTTCTCTCTTTTTTTTGTTGTTTTTTGTTTTCTTGTGTGTGACACTGTCTTAGTCTCCCACAGTGGGAAGCTTTCATATCGCTTTGTAGGCATTACAGCAAGTAGCCAGATTCTAAGAAAGAAGGACGGGAGAAATGATGAACGCAAGTCTTCAAAATGCAGCCACTGTAAACCCACCTGTTGCTGATCCCTCGAGCTGGAGAAGTTGGTGCACAGCCAAGAGAAGACCAATGAAATGTGAAGCTGCTGAGATGAATGTAGTTCTGCAGTCAAGGTTCAGCGGTTTGTACTGTATTAAACTGTAAATAAGCCAAATGTTTATTGTTCACTTCTTATGTGCAATGAGCTCTGAGGTCGGGGATGATTGAAAACAAGGCCAGAACCTTTTTCGAAAAGTGGTCACCGAGCTGCTGGTGGCTTTTAATTAAATCCAGATTGGCTTGCAAGGCAGCGTTCCTGTGAGTTAAAAGAAACAGTTTGTCAAAGAATGTGTGGATGTTTGAGGTCTTCTACCATTATTTTGTGGACCAGTGCAGTCTCTTTATGTCTCTCTCCAGATTATTATTACATGTCCTTTGGTCCCCAGTTGCTGCTCTTCACTTAACTTCAGTCTAATTAACTTGAGGTCTTTTGTCTTACTACAACTCCACCACCTTACCATCTTACTACTGTCTTGCATACAATATTCTATATTTTTCTATTAACATAAAACCATTGTGGTAATCAACTTGGTGTTGCCCTCAAAAATGATCAACTCCAGAAATGTAAATATCTGCTTCAAGGGGACTAATGCTGTTTGTTTTTTGTTTAAAACACTGTACAGTATTTTATTAAGTAATTTTATCCTTTTATTGCAAAGAATATTTTACATAAGTTATTGATCCTGAATGAAAACATTCCAGACACACATTACTGCTGCAGTTAAATGAGGCTCAACCAGCTCTGTAAAAGGTCATAGTTCATGATTACCTCCCTCAGCAGTCAGGATGAAAATAAACTAGTTTTGAAATGACCTATGCGCATGCCTCTGTTTTTCTGCAACATCTGATGTGCTTTCAGTTAGTGGCACATGACACAAGTAAGCGGAGTGCTGAGATGACAGCCGGGGGGAATGGATCTATGATGCTGCTGCTGCATCCACTGCTGAGCAGTGGAAAAATACTAATTACAGCTTCCATTTAAAGCTTCAGTGCATCACGGTTGAAAGATCACAATGACACTATTTCAACCAGCAGAACATACGCTAATGACCACTTTATTAGGTACACCTTGCTGGTAGTGGGTTGGATCCCCCTTTTGGCTTCAGAACTGGTTTAAATATTTGTGGCACCGATTCAACAAGGTACGGGAAACATTTGAAATTTTGCTCCATATTGGCGCAACAGCATCACTCAGTTGCTGCAGATTTGTGGGTTACACATCCACGATGTGGATCTCATGTTCCACCATTGAGTGCAGTGAACTCCCATTGTAATGTTCAAGAAATCAATGTGAGATTATTTGAGCTTTGTGACATGACCCGTTATCCTGTCATCAGAAGATGGTACACTGTTGTCATAAAGGGATGAACGTGGTCATCAGCAGTACTCAGGTAGGCTGTGGGATTTACAGTAAGTGGTTCTAAGGGGCCCAAAGTGTACCAAAAAAAAAAAATCTCTCTCACACCATTAAACCACCGGCAGCCTGAAGGCAGGATGGATTCATGCTTTCGTGTCATTTATGGCACATTCTTACCCTACCATCTTAACACTGCAGCAGAAATCAACACTTCAGACCAGGCAGTTTTTTTTTTTCCCAATTTTCCACTGCCCAATTTTGGTGAACTCGTGTGAACTGTAGCCTCGGTTTCCTGTTCTTAGCTGATAGGAGCAGCACCCAGTGAGGTGGTCTGCTGCTGTAGCCCATATACATCAAGTTGCGCATTTGGAAATGCTCTGGTTGTAATGAGTGGTTAGTTGAGTTGCTGTTGCCTTCCTATCAGCTCGAAGCAGTCTGTCTGGATTTTTTTCCCCCCAGAACTGCTGTTAAAGGGATATTTTCTGTGTAGAGATGATTGTGCAGGAAAATCCCAGCAGATCAGCAGTTTCTGAAAAACTCAGATCAGCCCATCTGGCACCAACAACTGTTCAAGGTCACTTAAATCACTTCTCTTGCCCATTCTGATGCTCAGTTTGAACTTCAACAGATCATATTTACCATGTCTATATAAATCAAGTTGTATAAACAGATCTGTGAAGACCTCATGACTGTGACACACTTTGGACTATCCATAATGCAGTTTACATCTTTGTATTTGAGGGTATCTCAGCACCAACTAGATGGACTGGCATGTGTTAAACAGCAATAATTAATTCCTTGGTTAATATCTGCTGATTATTTAACCAAAACCCTACAAAGACTGATGTCTCTGTAAAACTTGCTTGGTTAGAGCACACATCATATATGCACAAATACCATTAGCAGTGAAGCCACGGTTCAGTTGTCATTCTACTTAATTTACCCACATTTCCCATCTGCCTTTACTGCTACTACCTAATAAGGGCAATGTGTAACATTAAGTCACAAACTCAATGTCTTGAAAGCAAGCAATCCCAAAGAAGACACTAACAGGTCAATGTTTAGCAAGAGCAATGTAGTTTTATTGGTCTAGAGTAAATTATACTGAATAGGCAGCTATAGAGGAACATTCTTTGTGCGCTGCTTTTGCGTACACGAGAACAACTTGCCTGTGATGTGAGAAAAGACAACCAACATTAAATTGTCTACATTGGAATCAATTTTAAAACAAAGGAAAAAGGAGACATATTCCATAGTTTAATCATATTTATCTGGGAAATTAAAGGTTTATAGGATTAAAAAATATATTTAAAAGTGTTCATTAAAAAAAAAAAAAAGCATCACAGAATTAGGTTTTGTTTGGCTGAGAGAAGAATAATGGTCAGAGGCACTGGTTTATGGGGGGGAAGCTGCCCTCAAGAAGTGACAGGAGGACATCATCCTTCTTTCCTTTAAGTATCGGCAAAGAGAGCTTCCTCTTTAAGGACAGACACGCGCACAGGTATGGCCAGGTCTCCACATTTATGAGGAACAAGAGCATCGTACTCTCAATCATTACAGTAAGAGAAGAGAGTCCCCTCCTGAAGGTAAATTGCAGTCGGAGGTCCAACTCTTTAGAGCCATCTTGTAGTGGCAGGGTAAGCAGTTCAATGGCGTCCTCTCTCTGTAGAGCAGGGAACTACAAATAATCATAAGTGACAGATGAGGTTACATGGTACCCACTTAAAGGCCCAGCATAATAAGAAGTCAGGCAGATGAGACAGCATACAGCATCAGCTCAGACAGGACTGAAGTGGCACAGATTAAAGAGAGCATCGGGTATTTGTGACTCAAAGTGTCACAGTCCACATGTGCAATTTTTAAGTTGAGAGCAGTTTCAGCGCCGCTCCACCATCAACTGCAGGTGCCCCTCTCTGATCCCGAGTCAGTTTTCTCTGATCAGACCCCTGAATGGGATATGAAACAGAACAGGTATAAGAGAAGGAGACGAGCGGTGATTTTACGCATTCACAGGTCGTTTGGGTTAACAATGGTAAAGTCAGAGTCCTTGCTGTGGGTGGAACCTTCATCTGGGCTGGAGGAACCTGAGGTAGTGCCAGCCATTAAGGGGTCTTGGAAAGTTCCAGCTGCGCCCTCAGGTTCCATCCGCACCATGCCCCGGCCCCGTCTGATTGGAGGAGTGCGCTCGGATGCAGCCCTTCCTCCACTTTCGGCCTGCAGGTCTCCGTCCTGGGAAATGAGGATGTAATCATCCCAGTTCTTACCCTCTGAACCCAGAGAAGATGCAGCCTGCACACACAAAATTTTAGATGGGTAAAAATTATGTAAGTGGCCAAAATGTGCAACTTGACTAGGCCCAAAGTTCAGTGTTTTAAGACAAACTTGCTGTGTTCTTTGGTATCATTCAGAAATTGTTCCATTTTTAGTGAGGCAGATTTAGTGTCTCACACACACACACACACCATATGGAAATGCAAAGTATAAAGACACAGAACCGTTCTGAAGACAGACTTGCAGGCATGAAAAGGATTAGGATTTAAAATGAGTGAATCCTGGATCAAAGGGTCAAACAGCACCGAATCCCAGAACAGACAACTGAAAGATAATCCTGTCTGAAGTGAATGTTGAACTGCAGTTAAGGCAGAAATGCAGGGCAATAAATTCATGCAGAGAGAAAGAAGACCAACCTGTTGATCGGGTGGTGTCACGGCCTGCTCCTCCTCCTCCTTCTCGTCCGTGCTTGTGCTCCCTTCCAGCTCGGAGTCTCGGCTCGACCTCATCTTTGCTTGCTGTTGCCGGTCACTGCGGAGATTAATCTCGGTGCTCAAAGCAGTTTCACGTGCTGCTGCTGTGGAGGTGTAGTGATCATCAGCGATGGTGATTTCTTCATTCTCCTCGGCCTCCAGCTGGCTCTGGTTGAAGCGCAGCGCCCCCTTTAGGATGTCTTTGATCTGACAGGAAGGGGGGGGGCAGTAAAGTTGGTGAAATGAGTAGGATTACAAAAAGAACATCACAAAAATGAATATACATTTCTAACATCTGCTCCTGTTACCTGTTTGAGTCCAGCCAGCGAGACCAGGACCTCGTCCTCTTTCTCGAGGTGCTCTTGGAGAATCACTTCCTGAATTTTACCTAGAGGAACAATCCGTATGCTTCTAAATGCAATTCTTAAGCTGAATGAATGAATAATTAAAATAACTGGGACACAGGTAGCTAACAGTTTACCAATCTGATATACTGCAAATTTACAGTATTTAGACAAAAATATTAATTAACCTGGAGCAGACACTGACATATGACTGGAATCATAACTGAATGTTTAAGTCACATGATGACGATGTAGCCAAACTTACAAATATGTGTATTCATCATCTTAGCGCAGTATTTGCTCATAGCCTCCAGGTCGTTGATCTGGCCCTGAAGGAAAGAGACTTGGGCTTCCAGATCTTCTTCCTGTTGATACCACAAACACACAAAAATTGGAAATTGAAGAAAACCCCGCAGCGAAAGGATTAGGGTTGTGAGAGAAAATGAAAAGTGGGACGAAAAAAAAAAAAAAAAAAGGACAAAGACTTACTGTCTCTTTCTTGCCCATGGTCTTGCTGTGGGAACGAGAGCGAGTGATGTTAAAGAATGACTCCTTCTTGGTGGCGGAAAGGGGCGGAGATGATGTGCTGACATCACTCCCTCTGGAGACGGGAAGAGGCGGGGAGGCAGTGGATTGACCACGGCCACCCGAGAGGCTTTCTATACTGGGGGAGGAGCTGACTGTCCTCGAGCTTTGCCCTGAGGAGGACAGAAAGACAGAGCATTTTTGAAAACCTATGACCTTACCTTACTGAATGTACAGAGGAACAACTTGGACAGTAAGTAAACATGAAAGCCATCTATGAAACTATTGTTCCTTCAAACTATGAAGAATTCTATTTAAGGAGGCAAAAATCTTAGGAATAGCTGTTCAATATCTAAATTAGAGAAAAGAAGAACAAGACAAGACTAGAATCTGGACTGTGAAGATGGAATTACAGACTTTCCATGTTGAATTATGATCTATAAATTGTTGCACATAAAGCATGTATTAATTTACATATAATTGACACATGAAAACAAACAGAAAGCCCATAAATTTGCCAATTACTAATTGTACTTCCTTATTCTGTCTTTAAAATGTTAAACTAACAAGACAATTGTTTTAAAGGAGATGTTAAAAAAAAGTCTACTACTGCCAATGAGTCTGCCTGTTCTCTTTCCTGGAGTTTTGGATTTTCATTTCATCATCTGTTTTAGACAATCTAAATCTGCAGCAGTGTGGCCAACCACAGAGCAAAGCAGGAGCTGACTGGACAGGCACAATTCCTGCTGCTCTATGAATGATGCTCATTAATGCAGCAATTAAATGCAAATGTAAGTAACCAATAATATATAAGCTTTTGCAGTTATTAATTGACTGCGAAACTGTTGGTCTAATGAGTCATTAGATAAACAATTTCTTTGCAATTTTCCTTTAAAGTGACAAAGAAAAACAAACAGGTAAAAAACACACATACACACAAATTTACAGCTACAGCGATGCAGCAACAGAAACTTGGCAAAGCACTACTGACAAGCTGAGGTCCCAGCTCACTGAAAATGTCCATGCAATCATCTGCACTGATGCAGCAAGCTGTGATCTCCCTCTGGCGGTCAAAATTGGATATCACATGCAGCATGGACTCATGTCTGTTTATCTGCATTAGCAGAAGGAACAAATGAACGAAAGCCGTACAACATGCTTTGCACTTAGACATGCATCGGCAGTGACAAAAGCACGGGCAAATGGGGGCGAGCATGTCACACAAGCAGTTGCCATGACAGCAGTTACCTTGTGTGTCACTGTGAGCCTGGGCTGAGACCTGAGACACTCCACCTGAAACTCCATCTAACAGACAGGAGAGTCAAAGCTAATGCTGCCACAATCACACAAACCAATGGCTGAATACACTCATAATCAGTGTTAAAATGGACAAAAAAATGCATATGCAATTGGTCGATGGTAAGAAGGATGTGACGTCTGTCCTGCAACAAATCTGGAGCATTTTTACTTTAAGTCATTGCGCTCACCTTTGCTGAGGTGGACGGGCATGCTTTCAGACTTGAGCAAGCGATAGTGCTGAGTCTGAGCCTGACCCTGGGTTTGTGCTGGAGCCGGAGGCTCTGCCAGTGGGTGTGGTATGATGGGCGTAGGTGCAGAGGCAGGGGAGGTGGATGAGGAGGAAGAAGACGAGGAGTGTATTTCGCTGTTGATTGGTGAAATGCCACTGGATGCACCCGACATGGCTGGAGCAATGAGTTTCCTGCCGAAGCTCAGCAGGCTGCTGGAGACCTTGTTGATGTTGAGTGGAGGAGCTTTGGTAGAGCCAGAACTAGGAAAAAAAAAGAAGACAAAAAAAAGGATTTGGACTCTTATCTTTACCAGCAAACAGTGGATACAAAATTTTCCAAACCATATACTTCTTTAACAAACATTCTTCTTGACATCTGACCACCACCACAGTAGATTTTAAAAATCAAACAATCAGGATATCAGGAATCAGGAAGTACTGCATTAATGGTTTAGGAATTTTTATACATACTTCCCCATTTTCAGAGGCTCAAAATTAATTAGACAAACATAATTTTAATGGGAAGAGAAAAGTGTAGAGAAGGGAAGGAACAGTTCATAATCTGAAGCACACCACATTATTTGTCAAACATGGTGGAGGCAATGTGAATGCATGAGCATGTATGGCTGCTAGTGGAACAGGGTCATTAGTGTTCATTGATGTGACTGCTGAGAGAAGGAGCAGGATGAATTGTGAAATCATCCTAGGGCTATACTCTGCACAGATTCAGCCAAATGTTGCAAAATTGATGAGACAGTGCATCACAGTACAAATGTATAATGACCCAACACAAACTGCAAAAGCCACCCAAGTTTCTCAAGGCAAAAAAAGGAATATTCTTCGATGACCAAGTCAGTCACCTGATCTCAACCAAATGGAGAGATTTTCAGTTATTAAACACAAAAGTGAAAGCAAAGAGACCCACAAACAAGCAGCAGCTGAAGATGGCTGCAATAAAGTCCTAGCAGAGCATTTCAACGGAGGAAACAGCATTTGGTGATGTTTGTGGATTACAGAATTCAGGTAGTCACTGACTGCAAAGGATTTTCATCAAAAACAATCCTTATACTTAAAATTGTTGGTTTGTCCAATTAATTTTGAGTCTGAAAATTAGAGATTTCTAGTTCTAAAACAGGTAATGTAATTTTCTTGTAAACCCTACTGAACTAAAGCCTGAAAGTGTGCATTTAATCACATTTTTGATTTAAAGTTATAGTGTGTAAAATTATCACCACTAGATGTCAGCAGATTGCAACTCAACTGAGTACTGCTTTACTCCTCCCAATTCAAGCGCATAGTTCTAGCTATGGTGGCCACTGAAGGACAAACATTTTTTAGTCAGAGATCAAAAACATTAACAGCCACAGCTGGCTGGTGTGTTTCTTCTACCGTGTGGACTGGATCCACCCCGGAGTCCCCATCTGTTGAAAGCTTTCAGTCTACCGTTTACCTTAGCTGTGAGAAGCGTCCATCTTTATTTATAAAACTTTGTGAAAGGAGTCTGATACGGGTCAGCGAGTCAGTGATGCTAAATTCTTACCAATGACAGCGATACTGAGGTGAGTTGCTGAAGACATGCTGAACTTTTATGTTGGTAAGAGCTGCCGTTTTCCCTGACGTTAGCCTCTGTTAGAACCTAACCTAACATTAGCTGACATGATGTTAGCTTATAACTAGATGATTTTGCTTAGCAAGCTCTTGTTAGTTATCTGGAAAAGGTGGGTTGCATGTCTAATCTGCTGACAATAAGTAATTGTGACAATATCGGGAATAAGCAAACATATATATGCACGTTTTTATGTTTAAGGTGAGGAGGAAGAGGATGACATTTTAAGGTGTCGGTGGCGTTGTCTGTTTCCTTCGTTTATTTGCTTAATTGGTGAGAGGGACCCGTTCTCTGACAATAAAAAAGTTATGATCCTTCATATCTTGAAGGTGCAGGCACAAATTGAAATGCGGGTGAATGCCTACAACTTCTCTTCTCCTCCACCTTTGGTATACTACGTATGGAGATGTCCTTCCCTTCCACTACATCAGTTTGCTGAAGATGTAGTCACACACTAATCTATTTATTATTTTTCTCTAATAAAAAGTCTTTAAAAAAAACCCTGGTGTACAGGTGCAAAACTAACTGTCTGAAAAACACAGCAGGTTTATTTCAAAGACAAAAAACGGTCTTATCTTACCGTGTCTTGTTCATCAGATCAGCTCCCTTTGTTTTGTAGTAATCCAGGTTCTGCTGGAAGTGGTAGTTCACAGGTCGTGGATTGTTCTACAAAAAGAACAATAACTTAAGCAACTTTTATTGTGAACAACTAACTTTTTAAACAAGCCAGATAAAAATGCTTGCTCTGCACAACAAACAAGTAATGGCAGAGACTAAACAAGTCAACCTCAAATATGTGCACATGCATGACTACATAAATAAGTAAATATACGTTTGAGTCAGTACTTATGAGCAGCTTCAATCCTGCCCCCCTCCCCCCTCCAGGAATAAATATGATGCGGACCTGGTGTGACATGGTTGTTCACCTGGGGGAAACACTGTCATGTTGGATCAACACCTTCCTGAAATTTCATCTCAGGAGAGTGGTGAACAGGAGTGTGGGGAGTTGTTGAGCATACAGGTCAATGAATTTGGACGAGGGACAAAAGATAATTTAGGTGAGGTGTTCGCTAAAGTCAAAGACTCTGCTCTCCGATTTGACTTGTGTGTGTGCGCGCGCGCGCGCACACACACACACACATCTGGCTTACATGTAAATAAAATGGGAAGATTATGAATGTTATGTATGAGAAAAGTAGCAGAACAGCAGACCTCTGATTAAGTGAGCAAAATTTAGAAAGATAGCAGGAGGAGTGAAGTAAACGTGCAACAAGTATGGTCAGGGCTGGAAAATCACGGGAAAATGTTTGGTTTAGTTTGGAAATCTTAAATGCTGAGTTTTGCACTTGACACAGTTTCACATTTACCAAGCATAAATTCCCAGAGTGTCCCTAGTTCCGTTTTCACTTTTGCTGTTTTACAGTTACCATGGTCTAAGATTACAAATAAACCATAGGCAAGCGGAGGCAGATACAATCAATCTCTGGACAGGAATTTTTCCATTTGAATCTTTTTTCCACTGAATTATAATTTAAATAAAGAGGTGAAAGCCTTAAAACAGACATCAAACAAATCCTGGGTCAAGCTTGAGATCTGAACAGGAAAAGTTTAAGCTGAATGAGCAATTTTGTTGCAAAGACTTCAGACCTGCACTATGCAAAGCCTGTTCACACTACTGATGCACTACTCATATTACCTAACCCAGCCCTGAACTCTGATGTGCGCAGGTGTTGCTAGTTTAAGATTAATATGCTTTATTCATAGATTACACAGAGGCATACTCATTATACAAAGATTAAACACGCACTTATATTTGTAAAACTCTTGTCATTAACTGCAGTGACCGCCTCACTGACTACACCTGCGTTTCGTGCATTTACTGTAAGCGCCTTGGCATTAACATATAACCTGTCAAGCATGAGAAACTAAAATATTTGCTGCCAATTTTAACTTCCCTTTTTCCCCCTCTTAAAAAAAAAACAAAAAAAAAAACCCAAGCACTTTCTCAGAGTCCAACACCACCACAAAACATTTTTGTCTTTGCTGTGAACCTGTTGCTCGAGGATTTTAGCCCAATGGTATGTCTATGAGAGTGTTTCACTTCTGCAAATCTACTTCCTCTGCGAAAATAAATTTTTTTTAAAAAAAGGCAAATTGTTCAGAGGATGGCATCATCTCTACAGTAGGTACTAGAAAAAAAGATACTAGAAGAGAGATTGTTAAACTCTAAGCTCATTTTGATTTGGATCATCGCCTCCTTCCTTCTCCATTTTAACTTGTGATCAGTTAGGCATAGTGAGAGACGCACGAGCACACACACACCTACACTAACACTTTCAGGAAGACTTAAGGGGCGGCCAGTGGGAGATCATACAAACTGTCAATTATGACAACAAAACCAACACATATTTTGCTAACTTACTTTGGGATCTCGGAGGAACAGAGCCTTTTGCAGTAAAGAGTTGATGTCTCCTATTGGAGGGTAGTGCATTAGGAGGCCTAGGCATGTCTGGAAGTTACTAGCAATGACTGAAACAGAAAAACAGAAGTTAAAATCTGGTATTAAGCATTAAGAGTGAAACACCACGAGTGTTTCAAGCTGTTAGCCTCACTCCTTTAGTGTTTCCTACTTAATTCATTTTTTTGTAGACTAGACTCTGCATTGCAAGCAAAAAAAACTAAATCCAAAAAATGAATACACAAAGAAGCTGCTGATATCTTCATCTTCTGTACAAATTATTTTTTTATACAAATATGAACGGACAAGCTCCAGTAAATGCAGACTGATGTTACATTATTTTTGGCTTACTGGCTTAACGTAAGCGCCTGAACTGCATTTCTGCTTGTACGTGAAAAGATCAACTGTAGTCTAAAGAAGAACAAGCTAGAGTAAATCACATTCTTCTGCTTTTATGTGTCTTATAAAATTACATTTGGATTATCAAAGTAAAAAATGAAGCGTACGAGCATCTCGGATATAGAGCAGCATGGCCACAAAGATGTAGTCCACCAGGTCCAGAGTGATGCTGTCACCAAACAGGGCATCCCACACCACCAGCAGGTCCTGAAGAGGAAATTCACGGCCGAACAGCAGGCGAACCCACCGGCTAAAGACAAAGACACAAACAACTTTACTACATTTGCATCCCGCTGAGGCTCAGGAGAAGGGTCAGACAGCCTGAAGGTGTAAATACTGACATCCCATAGATTTGCGGGGCGATCTCCAGCCGGTTGAGGTGCATGTGCAGCTCGATATCATGCTTCTTCACCAGCTGGTCCTGGATACGGTTGACTTTGGTCACTATGGCAACAGATGGCCCAGCATCCTGGGGTCGAGACGAATGGGATGGTGGTCAACATCTCTTCCTTACTCTGAGGGAGCAGACTGTTGTTTAACTGACATCTTTAAGTAACCATAAATCAGCAGCACCAGCGTTGAACAAGAAGCAGCAGTTTCTTTTTGGGAGGATGTGCCATTAAAAATTTATTAACATTTTCAGGTTTTTGCCATTTAAATATTAGGACCTCTATGATAATGATATTTTTTATGATTTTATGAGCTACATGCAGTTACTGTTACACTACTACACCACCAGCAAAAGCTTTAACCATTCACACAAGGCAGGATGGATCCATGCTTGCATGTTGTTTATGCCAAATTCTGACCCTGCCATCTGAATGTTACAGCAGAAATCTAAGAGTCATCAGACCAGGCAACATTTTTCCAATTTTGGTGAACCCGTGTGAATTATAACCTCAAGTTTTCTGTTTCTACTTGACAGGAGTCATCTGCTTCAAGGTTCAATGTGTTGTGCGTTCAGATGCTCTTCTGCATACCTTGGTTGTAACAGGTGGTTGTTTGAGCTACTGTTGCCCTCCTATCAGCTCAAGACAATCTGGCCATTCTTGGATTTCTCTTTTCGGACCACTCTAAACCCCAGAGATGGTTGTGCAGGAAAATCCCAGTAAATCTGCAGTTTCTTAAACTCATTTAAAGTAATTTAAAATCACCTCGCTCTGCTATTCTGACGCTTGGTTTGAAATTCAGCAGTTCATCTTGGCCATGCTTACATACCTAAATGCACTGAGTTGGAGGCATGTGATTGGCTGATTAGATATTTATGTTAATGAGCAGATGAACAGGTGTACCTAATGTCAGTGAGTGAATATAGCCTTTTATCACAAATTTGACTTTAAGTCTCCTCGATTTGGAGCAAAAAAATAAAAAATAAAAAATAATAATAAAGAAATAAAGAACTAGATGGTCACTGGTGAAGAGTTACAGGTGGCAGGCTGCAAACCTTTGTAAACACTGATGTCTGTCCAATCTGCCTGACAGTCACTGATAACATCATAGTTTCGGTTTGTTCATTTATTTCTCCATTTGTGCCACTAATTGCTTGGGTGCATTAAACAGATACCAAATACAGATCCAGCTGCTCATCTGTATTTCTGGCAAAGATGCAGCTCACCCTATGTTCACTACAGTATTAAAACAGCAATTGCTGTTACCATGGTAACCACCTGAGCAGTCAAATTAACCAGGACTGAGATCTTCAACATTGTAATTTAGTGTTAATATAATGTCATGTCTTCATGACAGTGCAATCAGCTGTTATTGTGTTACACTGCACAATCAATTTCAGTGTCAAAAGTAGTTTTTCAAATTAGAACTGACCTTCCTCACTTCCCTTTCAAAGCTGGAGAACCATGGCTCTGCTGTCTCCATTAGCTGTGAGAACATGGCACTACACAGAGAGAGAGAGAGGGGGAAAGATATGAGATTGGGAAGGAAAAAAAGTAACATTTTGCATTCTGAAACCTTACTATTGTCCAATACTCACTAGGCATCATGCTCGAGGTACGCTGGGTTTAACAGACACTTCATCTCCTCACTGCAAAAAGTGAGACCCTTTCAATTTAATCTTTTGTACAAATAAATACAAAAATATACAGGAATCTGAGCAGAGGTCTGAACGCGTTAATGGCTTTTCACGTAAATACAAACTGACCTGGGGCTGGCCGTCTCACTGGCATGTTGAAAGGCTTGATGGTCACAGTGCAGCACGAACACTATGGGAGCCAGCAACTCGTGCATCCCCTGCAGACAGAAAAATAGACCGAGGCAGAGGGAATGTAAGATGTATAAGGGCAGAAGGGGGAGGAAAAAAATAAAATACGGTTCATTTGTGGTCAGTCTCTCTTTAATAATGATGCACGAGGTGTCTAATCTGTGATGACAGATTTAATTTAGATATTGTTAGCCACTGCTCAGCCACGTGTCACTTCCAGTTTGTAAAAAAGATGCTACGCTGGCCGTCTCTTCACACACTGGCACCTGTTGTTACAGACAAGGCTTAGGTTACAAAGGCATTTTCTTCTGCCTGAGCTTACAGAGTACTGTGAAGTGTACACAGACTATATGATAAACACTATGGCTCTGCAGCACAATCCACACAGAGGAAGGACCCATTTTCATAAAAGCATAAAGTGTGAATTTACTGTTGGAAGATGTTTAATCTCACCTGTTTGTACAGTAACTGTTCATTTTCTCTGGCGTAACAGAAGAGTATGTCAGTCAGCTTGGTCCTCACATCTTCGTCCTGGAAGTATCGGATCTCAGGAAATCTTTTGCAAATGGAAAAAAAACAAAAAACAAACAAACAAAGAATGGATTTTTTTTGGGGGGGGGGTCTTGTTATAACAGCACCAAAAAATAAACCAACCAAAAAAGAATCAAACAACAAAAAACAAAACAAAAATCAAACAGAGTGATAGGGATACTTACGTTCTCAACACATCCTGCTTGATCATCCCCTTTAGCTCTTTATCCTGGAAGAACTTATTCCACAAACTCTGAGCATGAGAGGAAAAATATGACAGTCAGAAACCTGAGGGAAGGACTGAGTTACTAGATTGATTATAAATATGTGGAAATCTATACTAAAAAATAAATAAAAATTCCTTCACCCATCAGCAGAAAAGAGAAACACTTTCCAGCACTAAAACAGATCTCTTTATTGTGACAGTAATTAAATTTTCAAGTTTTGTCTTCAGTTGATTAAAAAGAAATAACTGAAATGCTCATTGCTGCAGAGAGCAGCAAAAAATGGCAGAATTCAGCAGCATTTTTGCAATAAGTCATCTAAAACATCCAGGACATTTCATGGAAACAACCATGTGATTTGATATCAATTATAGAAGAAAAAGAAAAAAAAAAAAAACAGAAGTTGTGGACTTCCAGTTTTCTTTAAAACCTTCATTTGAACCAACGCAAATATTAATTGCACTCTAAGTGAAACAAAAATGTGACACCAAGTATTATAAATTAATTAACAAGGAAGTGAACCCACTGTTATCAGCTTTCCATGCTTGAAAGTAAGAGCAAGCATGGTTACATTACAGTCATTATTAGTGTAGCTTTTAAAGTGTTATCACTTAATAAGAAAACTGTGCCAGGCAAATAATTGGGAGTTGAAAAATAGAACAAAGTAAGTTTAGGGGACATGTTTTTGAACCTGACATGAACTCAGGGACTTTTTAAATTTACTCACAAAAAACTATTACTGGAAGACAAAACTCCCCCAAAAAACAGCAACAAATCACTGACTGTTAATTATTAGAAGTTCACAAATGAACACAACCATTAAAACATCTGTGAAGAAAACTCACCCCCTCATCCTGGGATAGTGGGTTGTTTATCACTAGGTCCTGCTGGCCTGCAGCCTTGCGAGGGTTAGTGATATGCTGTGACAAATAAAATAGTAATGCACAGTAATCAGTTACAACCCTTGATGAGTTGACAAGCAATTACTTTATTTCCTCATGGCTGCATATTGTGCTCCGTGTTTCAGGATATAAGTAGCTATAAATTCTATATGAATGAGCAGTGATGTTAATCAAAAGCATTTATCTTAGTATAACCACTTTGTTATCACACTGGCCACAGAGGGACACACTCACCATCTCTTTGATCTTCTCATACTGGGCCCGGAGCTCCTTTGTCTTGTTGATCCACTGCCCCTTATCCTCTGGAAGAACCTCCAGGTACAACTGCAGACATGTTGTGCACATATCAGCCCATGCAACACGAGCTCATCTTCAAGAAATCACTAACATGCAGAAAATCTGCACTTCCGAAACTACACTCTAGGCTGTTATATCAACTGAGGAGGAAAAAAAAAAAAAAGTCTGTAAGCCACCAGAACTTCTCTTTTCTGTAGCAGGGAATTTGCCAAAGCCCCTAATCAAACTCGATAGGCCTGCTTGATCCAACTGGCAGTTACCTTCCAGCACACACTCCGAAAGCGGCTGCTCCTCAGCCGACCGTTGATGCCTGTCTGCCGGATCCTGGCCAGGTAATTACTGTTGAGAAACAAGTCGTCCCATTCTTTCCTGCATGGGGGAGTGGAGGCGAAACATGAGGGGGATTTATCAGCTTCTCAACTCAACTCGGGCAGGTTATGTCATCAAGCAGTAAACCAAGAGGCTAGAGCTAAGAAAGGTGGGCCACAAGTTCATGATACCAGCACGAAAGAAATATAATGGGAAAACTCACCCGTATGAGAGAAAGGTCGACTGAGACTGCGAACAAGTGCTGCCGTCAAGAGATCCTCCTAATAAGAACAGACACAGCCACAAGGGGGAGATGTAAACAATAAGTGCTAAGGAGTGAAAGTAGAAATCAATATTTTTAAAGGGGAATGAGAGACCAACAAAAATGTATCCGTTCAACAAATTTTCTGCATCAAAATAACCAATCAGTTATCTTCTTACAAGCCAGCAGAGCAAAAGGGGAGCAGAGAAAGTGATTAAAGGAAGTAAACATACTCAGTTTCTTCTTTATTGGCCGTAATAAGTCTAATTTGGCCGGCAGGTGAACATGCATTCAAGTTGGAGAGCTGTCTATCAACATTAGTTGCAAGAGTAGATCGCTCCACAGGGACGCTCAGTATGAATATTCATCAGTTCCACAACATGCCAGCCCCCAACATTTTCTCTCAGTCACACGTAAACATAAAAACACATTCAGCCCGGGGGCGTTGCCAGCCACATCTGTGACTCACACTTCAGTCAGCTCCAAATTTTGTTTTTAAATCATCTCCAATATGAACTTTAAATTATCATGAAAACTTGTGCTGGACATCTCCATTGGTCTGAGCCTCTTAGTCCCCAAAATGACAGCAGAATTGGTCTTGGTCCAAGGAAGGACACAAGGATATAGATCTGTAACACAGGCTTCAAAGTATTAACTGAAGTATTGACATACCGCTGTGATTCTTGTTGAAACTGTGGAGTGGGTCAAAACCAGTCTCCTGCTGATCATCAGTCTGGAGCGGATGACGGGTCTCGAAATTGGGGTGCTGCATGACTGCGAACCAGCTGGACCTGGAGATTGAGGTAGCAGGTAAAGGGGGGGGGAGAAGCTATAAACAGGAAAAAAGACTGAACTTGAAATCCCAAAAGTCCTGTTGATAAAGCACAATCTAAACTTACTAACTTCTTTTAAGAACTTCACTTTAGAACCTGCCCTGACTTTGCCAACTTTTCGTGAACATTGAGGTTGTTCTTTAAGTGACCGCTACCTCTGACCTCTTTATATAACAGTACAGGCAAATCAGTCCACTGGAATCAGTGAAGCTTCTCGAAGCACACTGTTTGATCTCAGTACTTACTGTCACAGCTTTGTCTTTCCCGTCAGTCAAGACTCAGAAGGAAAGGATCGTTTCTGCAAGGAGAGGAAGAAAGAATGATAAAGGGGAAATGAAGGACAAAGCTGCTAAAGGGCCAAACATGATTTGGTGCAATATCATACAGCAGAACAGAAAACAGGCAGCATTGCAAGAAAATTAAAAGTAGTTGATAAAAGAAATGTGCTGTAGAAATACCTAATGGACTAAAGTGACAGCAGAGATATTTCATTGCAATGAAGCTGCACAATCAATAAGGCGGTACAGACAAAATCCACCAATTTATTTCTAAAAAAATGAAGGTGTGCCAATACTAATTTTCAGGGAGTAAAACTTCTGAAATATGCTCCAAATAGTATATAAACCCAGTATGTTAGGAACCACAGTACACTGAAAAAGGAAAATTATGTTTATCATTTAAAAAAACAAAACAAAGAACTTCAAATTGATTTTAATTTTTAGAAATATCAGACAACAAATTGACCAAAATGAGCAGATATTATTGGCTAATAGACATACCAGCTGGATGCAAGCTGTGACATCATAGTCACTACACAAAATATTAGGACCAACTAAACCAGACTCACATTAAAGTGGTATAATGTGTTAACAAACCCGGCTAAAGTAGAGCTGTACTATTGTTTTCCTCTACATCGTTGCGATCACACAAAGGGCTACAGTGTAGTCTCCTTTTGAATTTATTACTTTCAACTTAGCATAAAATAAAACACTGACATTGATTACAGTCAGTGAAGAATGGCTGAAATTAACGAGAAGCACTTGAGCTGCCTGATGTTCCACAGTGCTCTCTGTGATACATTGAACATAACTGGTGAAGCTAATGAGGTCATTAAGTAGGCAAATTAATGCATTAATTACTGATGTTCAATGTGAAGAAACTTGTATCTGCAGAGCACATGGACAGCAGTGTTTCTGAAACGAAAAATCTGCTCTTGCAAGCGGTCAGAACGGACTTCCAGGGAGCGATCCAAATGAAGGAGGAATGTTGGAAGTGGTGCAAGAGATCCACAAAGAGACACCTTTCGAGGGGGTGATGGCCATAAAACTAATTTTATGGGCACTGTGTTTTTCTCTTTGATCACACCAGGTATTAATACTCAGTTTGATAATAATACAATATTATTTCTCTGCTCTGACTGGAAATTGAGCTTCGTATCAGCAACAAAACAATATGAACAAAACCATTTGAAGAAGTCAGGTTAGCTTGTCTTTTGTTTTTTAATTATAATTTTTTTTTTTTTTTTTACATTGCACAGACTAAAACACTTACTGATTCATCTAAAAGAGGGGATAAATGGGACATTTTTCAATGATTTAATGCCACACTGACTGGTTTACCAAAACAGAAAGATGTATTCATTAAAAAAACAAAAAAACAACACAGAAAACATTCCAAGAAAAAATTAATATCCTGATCAGTAAACAGTGAGCCAACTGCGTGCTGACAACTTTTGAGCGAAGTTTACTTTTTCTGAGACATCACAATCTAGGTTAACCAATACTGCCTTCATTCTTTATCCGGCTTGGGATTATTCCATGTTTATGAATATGTTTAGCCTAATACACAAGCCTACAGAATAGCATGCGCCCACAAAGCATTGTGTTTCCTTTCGATTTAATAATTGTGGAAATAACATAACAAAGGCATCTCTTAAACCAATTAACCATGAGAATGAAACACTGCTTGATAAATTAGCTACACATGCCATCAAAATAGAAATTATTTTATATGCATAATGTATGTGGCTGTTTTCACAGGGAACATCTGTTCCACTGGAAGACTAATGCTCTCCTTAAGTCAGTGGGCTTTTTTCCTCCCTTCTCTAGTAAAAAGAACATTATCGCATTAAATAATCGGAACCAGTCCACAACCAAGGGGAAAAACAGAAGAATGGTGTGAATAGGTGTCTCCAATAATAGCCTGTTTTGCTTTCAAAGATTGGCATGAAAGATTTAACGTATCCTTCAGTGAATACAAACACAAGCAGTAGTCATCTTGTATAGAATATTAATTCATATGATCACTGTGACCAAAATTACTCTTGCACAAAGTGACAAAAGATACTTTGAAAACTGTTTTCCCTGCAGGCTTGCAGAAATATCCAGCGCATTGTCCCTTCTTTCCAGAAATAAAGTCACTTTAAACTTCAGAGATTACTCATTGCTACTTGTACTTTGCATAGGCATGTCTCATATGTGTGCGTGTCTCTCTGCGAGCCTTTCCAAGCAAGAGAAAGATGAGCGGGTGTTGGACTCGAGGCCTCGCCGTGTTAGCACAGTCTTGCCTGAAGCGACTCTTCTCTTAGCCTTCTGCCGCTTTCATTACTTTTTCCCCCGCAGTCGAACGCAAAATGACATCCCAACTTTACTACATAATAATCAAGGCAAATTAGCTTCTGCATAATTTAATCCACAGCACCTGGAGACACCTCAATAATTCAAAACACGAATCTTTCATGAAATAATCAAATCAATACATAATGAAATGCATAAATAAATCAACAAGCAAATAACAGTGAGTCCATCTGTTCAGAGGTAGAAGATCACTTGCTGGGAATTGCTAACAAAAGCTCAAAGCTAAACTCAAACTGTAGCAATGACATCATCCTGTAGTAGTCTCGCAGATTTTGGGGTTCTCTTTTTCTTTTTTCAAAGTTATTACCCAAGACATGATTTCAAAGAAGATGTGTTGATTCCCTGGGCTGTGGGAAGCACACTGAAAACGCAATCCTAACCTCTATCGTCAATAATCCTTTTTAATGTATGTAACAGTTCACCATTCATTTTCCATCGCACACATTCAGCTTGAAAGTGATCCTAAATACCACAGACTCCAAAACATCCCACTATTTCTTGATTTTCTCCACATGATCAAAGCCAGGCAGCATCACATTTTAAAAAGAGCCCACAGTATGCTCAATTATAGGTTCATAATTTCATATTTGGGGTCTACTAGAATGGATTTGCATGTGTTGACATAATTTTTTAACAGTACTGTTTGCTTCTGCAGGACCTTTTTTCACCTGCTGGGTGAAATGCTCCACTTTAGATCATGTCTCTTTACAACCACCCTCCAGAGAAAGCCTGTCTGCTCTGATAGTTGTGCAACAGCAAAGCAACCATAATGCCTACTCTATGAAGTACATGCGTTTACCCTTTGAGAGCTGTCAGGAGTTAATGAATCCCCAGAGTTAAGCGTGCTTAAATCAAAATCAGAACCAGAACAAGGAAAGACTCCTGCTGAAGTACCTTCATTACACAATGCACTTTTTCAAATGCTGGCATTACAATTTCTGAAATTATTTTGTGACCACTTATTTTGGGCATGTGTGCCACGAAATGCTAACCAAGAGTTACAGTCACAGACAGTATAAAAGACAGAAGCAGCTTCCAGATTGGAAAAATTAAGGCAATGCAAAGTTAAAAGGAGGATTATCCGTGGTACACTCACTGGCTAATAACTTGTCAATTACAACACATCTGGGGTTTTTTTTCTTTTGTGTTTGTATTTGTTTTTTATAATAAAGCAATATGGTGACAGGGAAACCACTAATCTCAAGGATCCATAAGTTAATGAATGTCCTCACAGTAGCTACGTCCACCTTTTATAAAGGTCTGTGGTTGCAATATTGCACTAACTCAAAGCAAAATAACTCACAGTTCTTGATTACTGGCTTTTAGTTTTAATGTTTCAAAATTTTTCATTGCCCATAATCATATAATTATAAATTCTCCAAAACTAATTAGACATAGGATCAGAAGCTAGCAATGGTAATTAGAACCACATTAGCCTAACACCCTGGACAGGTCACCAGTCTGTCACAGGGCTAACACAGAGAGAGAGAGAGAGAGAGAGAGAGACAGCCATCTATGGGCAATTTAGAATCACTAATTGACCTAACCCTACTAATTTCATGTCTTTGGAATGTAGGAGGAAGCCAGAGAACCCACACAGGAACAGCGAGTACATGCAAAATCCACCCCAGCCAGCTGGTGGATTTGAACACAGGACCTTCTTGCTGTGATGCAACTTCGAACATGTGAGAGCAAAAAGCTGCCTCTGCAGAGACTGCACAACCAAATATTTGAGTGGATCTGCCATGAAAAACATAAAAGTTCCAAGTTTACTGGCCTTAAAGCACAATGACTAAATTACTTCGAAACTAAATCCAGAATAGTCAATGGCATTAAATGTTTCGCTAAAGTGCCTGCAGAATCTGACAAAAATGCAACTACAGTTCTATTCTCTCAGCTCAGGGATATGCTTTATATCCTTCTGCATACAAATCCAGACTCTTAGGAATGTACTAAAAGTAACAAGTAACTAAGCCAGTCCACAACTATATTGTACCTATTTCAGATCCACGGTCGTCAGAATGTTTTCATGTGGCGGAAAGAAAAGAGGCTCACGGGCTTTTTACAGTATGAATACCCAAAGAGGACTGGCTGCTTCAGTCAGGATGAGCTGAGTGTAGTTTAGCCACAGTGAAACACCCCACCTGAAATAAACTCACATGCCTCTACTTCGGCACAAAGTAGAAGTCAGGAGCCCTTATAGTCACATGCTCCACAAGAGGCTGAGAGACATGCCTGGAACCTTAACCTTAGCAAAAATACCAAGAACTTGGTGGGTCTTGAATGATTTCATTATCAAAGATGAAATCTGACAGATATCTGTCTGTGGTGAGATGGGAAAGGACACCCACAAAGAATCACAAGGTAAATCTTAAAAGGGACACGTTTCTAAGGCGAGTCATTTTAACTGCTTTTGGTCCCCTAAAAGCTTTTCAAATAAAACTAAAGGGACATGTGACCTGATGTAATCGGTCACAAGTTGAAAGAAAAAAAACGAAACTTAACGTACAGACAACCTCGGGTCAGCAAATACTGACCATTTCCTCTCGCATAACAACCTAACGTGGATATTCGCAGTAAGGCCTTCCCTCCACGTCTGGCGGCGTGTCTAAGGAATGGGCCACTCTCCCTCCTTTCTAGCCTTGGGTCTCCTTTTCCAGTCCAACAGGCCTCTGCAGTCCTCAGTATCCTGCACACAGACATCTGTTTTGAACTTCATCGCGGCAGTGGCGGAAGGGATGTGCAAAACCGCACGGAGCTACACAAGCAGGCTGTGTCCTAGCTCTTACCCAACCTCTGAAGCTGAACTCATCACTAAGCCCCACGAAACAGTTAATGACTGCGTTTAGCAAACCTGCTGTTAAGCCTTATTGTTTGACACTATAGCTTTCGGCCAGCAATAGACAATGTTACGTATAAACTGAAGCAAAAAATGGACAGTGTGATGGAGGTGGTGGTGGGTGGTGAGGAGGAGGCAGGCCTCCTGGTGGCTGGCTGGCGGTGGCAGGTTTCATCTTTCCTCCTGCCTCCTCCTCTTCCTGAAGTGAATCATAATAATAAATAAACAAATAAACAATGGACATTCACTACTGGCTAACATCACTCCCTGGTCACCCCTCCTTGATTGGCAGGTGGGTCACCTCCCAGCTAGGCAACAACAACAAAAGACGAAGGGAGGGAGACCATCCTGGGTGGCTGGTGGCTGGCTGGGAATGTTGGTAGGTATATGTATTTATTTATAACAGTGATATAAACCTCCTGGTTGGTGGCTAGTTGGTTTGTGTGTGTGTGTTTGGTGGTTTGGTTTGGTGGCCTGGTTGGTGTGTGGTGCTGCTTTTTTCCTGATTGCTGTCCCTCCTCCTGGTAGTTTGTCATAATTGGATTGATTGATCAGTGAGACCACTCCATCACTCCTGACCATCCAAACTTGTGTGTGTGTCTATTGGCGGTGGTTGTTTGTTTTGTCTAACTTTTCATTTTTTCATTTGGTAGTGTATTTTTTGTATTGGCTAGCTTTTTTTTTTTTTTTTTTTATTTCAAATAATTTATATATTTATTTATTTTAATCATCCTGGTGATATAACCTTGGCATCATACTGTCCTCCTTCTCATCACTCTTTTCTTTTTTGTATGTTCTTATTGTTTGTATAGTGGTGTGGGTGGTTGGTGAGTCTCTTGATTGGTGATTGGCATAAAGCCTGACAGCAACAATGGAGTGAGTGGGTGGATGGATGATGATGGTGGAGTGGCGTGGTTGTTTGCTTGAGCTGATGGTGGTTGAGATCGTGGTGATTGAGATTGTTCGTTGGTTGGT
>JAMQGT020013640.1:0-17024 GCA_024447675.2 Pterophyllum scalare
ACTTCAGTAAACTGAGCCTGTTCTTCAGTCTTTGGCATCTGCTGCATCTCTTCAGTCTTCGGCATCTGCCTCACCCACACTATCTTCAGCTGCAGGATCCTGTCAATATTCAGAGCCTTCAGCATCTATACAGCCTTCACCATCTGCAAAGCCTTCAGAATCTACAGAATGTACAGAGCCTTCAGCATCTTCAGAATCCACAGAGCCTTCAGCATCTACACCTTCATCTGAGGTTTCGTCCTCTGCAGAGCCACATGAGCAAAGCAGCCGTCGGAGGAGACCGCTGTGTGCCCTGCACCGCAGGCCTGGTGTCTTGCTCCAGAGTGGTGTCCTGAGTGGCCGGGGCCACCTTTAAGTTCAGCTCTGTTACGAATCTGTATTTGGGCTCCTATCCTACCTGCCACACAGCTAGCCAACATTTGCTGTGTTGTGTGTAATCGAAAAGCCCTGATTCAGGTCTATAGGGCATATTGAAATGGAAGTTAAACTGCAGATTAGGGCTGCAACTATTGATTATTTTAGTAATCGTGTTGTCAAGTGAAGGCTATGTGGCAGGTCATTAATTAGTCAAAACCCAGGATAGAAAGTTTATAGGTAAATAGAAAATTCTTTATCAAAATAAAAGTATTTGTTCTGAATCATTAGAACGGTAACAAAACAATTTTCCCCAAACATTGTGATGTCTGGATTTTTTTTCTTAAATAAAGTGTACAAAGGGATCACTCAAGAACAAATTAAAACTTTTTTCAGGTAGACTGTTCAGAAAGTATAATACAAAAATGTAACTAAAAAATCCCTTCATTCACTAATTTTCTGGATTTTTTCTTAAATAAAGAAACTGTACAATATTATCACTCCACAACGTTATAAAACATTTATGCTTTTGCTAACTCCTCTTAATTGGAAGGGAAAGCAAATTGTCAAAAAAGTAACTTAAAGGGCCAAATTGTCTTATATTTTTTACATCAAATCATGGGCCGGAAGTAGAGGGCAAGGCTGGAAGTGGCCTGGGGGCCAGGAGTTTGAGACCGCTGACAAGTTCCTTTTTTCCCCAAGTAAAATGTGTCACGTGATATATAATGTCAAAACACTGCAGGGAGGGGGGGAAGCTAAGTGTGCCTGCTCTGTGCTGTGACAGGAGCATCTTTGATGAAACTGCAGCACTGCATACAGGAGAGAAACTGAAGCTAAAATATCAATCTCATTACACTGGTATTGATCAATATCAATACCAACACTGGTATCAATATTGCTATTTGGATCGATCTGCCCACCACTACTTCACATTGAAAAGTCTATGGGAACTAAATGGTATTCGATGCCACTGGAAAAACTTAAACACTACAATCTGACGTGACACGGGAAATGTTATTTTTAAAAAGTGGCCTGAAGTTTATATGCCATGTCACAACATCAGGTTGTGTCGTCTTCTGCTACCTGTACATGTGCTCATTTTGAAAACACTCATATTTGAGAAAGCACAAACAACTGACTGGATTGAAGGACTTGGTGGTCAAAATAGTCTGATCAGCAGGTCAGCGGCTCGATTCCTGGCTGCTCCTGCAGGGGCCTGTCGCGTATAGGTGTAACAGCCAATCAAGTCCAATGAAAAATCTCCTGATTATTTACATTATTGTCTGAGCGCAGGTTCGAGTCCTGCTGTGGACAAAGCTTATGATACATTATCAAAGAATAAACACCAATTTTTCTATAGGGAATGTGGATACCGTTTATTTTCAACATTGCTTTTTTCTTCTTTTATAGTGTTACAGACCCAGAGCTATTTTTCTGCAATGTGTACCTATACTTTCACTAAGTACATAATAAAGAATAAAAGGTATAACATTTTTGAGATATACATACCAGAGATATTAAAGGACTCATTTTTCCATCAGTTTATTTTTATGTCATCTAGATAACCCAGTTTAAATACAAAGAGTGACGCTTTAACAGATTTATTCTGATGTTGAAAATTAAGCATATTTGTAAGTTCCATGAGGAAGCTCTGTAGTCACTCATCTGCATTCTTATGTATTCTTTATATCTCCTACATTTTCCAGTGCTATTAAACTCAATACTGACATCATTACTGTTGTCCAATCATTTTCTTGCCTGCCTTCTCTAAGCTAATCAGCCTCATTCTGAATGCTTTAAATCTCATTGCTTTTCTTCCATTTTGTCTTTCAGACTCATTTGTGCAATCCATCTCCTCTTTATTGTGATCACTCAGAGCCCCATCAAAGCTTCCATCTTCAGCTTCACCACTATCAACTTTTAGACTCTGGAGGGGTCCTGTCCTAACTCCTGTCACTTCTGGGATTCTTTGTGTTATGATGGATTATTGGAATCTAATTGCAGAATCACTTAAGTTCTGTAGCTTCTTGTTTCAATAAATCATCAAAATTTTCCATGTTATCTCCCCTTATTTAACTGTTTTTGTAGATAGAGCCAGAAAGCAATACCTAAACCAAAGATAGAACATGTCTGAGTTGGATTATCTGCCAAGCAGTCATATTTATAACAACATAAACAGAGCAGAAAGGTTACAAAGATAAAAGCTGTAACTCCTCTACAAAAAGCATGTACTGTATTCATTACATGAAGTGTTTCAGGAATAACATAGGATTTAAGGCCAGCACCTTATGGTAACCCTAAACAAATAAAGATATAGCTGAGCTCAAAGTGGCTACAAACATGAGAACACTGTGTTGATGTTCTAGTAAAAAATAACTTATTTACATTAATATATTTACATTTGTAGAAAAAATCACAGAAATTAACCCTCTGAACCATGTACAATGTCAACTATTTATTCCTCATTTTTTTTCGTTCTTCTACCCATCTATGTCTCTCTGCCTCATAGAAAGGAGACTCCTGAAACTGCTTCCAGGTCATCTCTTTGGCCATGTCCTTATCTCTGTATAGAGAGTACACTTTAGAAGGGCAGTAAATATATTTCCCTGCCACTCCTGGGAAGCCTGTATGTATGTGTGGACTGTTTGGTCCTTGTTTCAGGTCCATGTGGCAGAATCTGCAGAGGCGGCCTGCTGGTTGGGACTCTGGCCTTTTCCTCTTTTTGCCATCCTCTCCTCCACCCGTTTCTTAGTAGCTTGCAGTTCCTGCTGGAAGAATTCTGTTTGGGCAAATTCTTCAAAGGGCATTTTGGGGTAACAAATTCCTTTAGCAGCATAACTTTGATGGACCTTCCTTGAACAATAGAAATAGTGTACAGGCCCTTGCTGATAAAAAAAAGTCTCAAATTGGGACTTGGGCTGTCCACAGGCAAGACAGGTCTTTGCCTTTTTTTTTTTTGCTCAGGCTGCTGCTGCTGTTGTTCTTGTTGTAGTTGTTGCTGCTGCTGCTGCTTCTCTAAGATGCCTTCTACGATTTTCTCTATTGAGTCTTGTGTGAGAGGTGTAGACAAGGGAGGAGGTGGTGGGTTGAAGACAGCTGGCTTGATGGTGACCACAGGAACACTAACTGTCTCACTCCCTTCTGTTAAAGCATGCCAGAGATGCTGAGTCTGCACAAGTTTTTCAGGGCTTGTGTTCAAAGAAGAACTGGTGTTCAGAAGTTTGCCCAAGTGCTTCACGTAGCGGCTTGGATGTGGGGTGCAGCAAGCTGTTGGGATCCGTAGAAGAACAGTGGACCATGCTTGCATAATCTTGATCTACAAGCTTCAGAAGGCCCTTCTTCCCATGGTGCTTTTGCAACAAGTCATCAATTGCCTTTTTTCATGGGTGATGTCCAGCATGTGTGGTCCAGCACAAAAACCCATCCACCTGTTTTTATAGGTCCAGTGCGGGCACTCCTTGGTGAGGACCGCATGGGCAGAGGAAGGGCATTAGAGATTTCTGAGAAACAATAAGACAGTAATAATTCATCATGATCATTTATAATGTAATGCATTAATAATAATATGGATTATCCAGAATTGTTTGACATAACCATTAAGTTAACTTACCCAGAACTGCTGTAGGTTTCTGGATGTCTTCTGATGGTGTCTCCTGCTTTAAAAGTACACCAGCAGAGAGTGGGTCAGTGACAGGTGGTGCTGGTCCAGGGGGTGCCATGCCTGACACTGCCGAGCTGGAGGAGGAACTTGAAGGAGGAGAAACTTGAAGTTGGGCAGACACAGGTTTTTGTAGAGAGGATGGAGGCAGAAGGGCAGCTGGTTCATCTCTCTTCAGGGTTTTGTGTTTGTCCCAGTTCAGAGGGACTGGGCGGCAGCCTGGTTCCATGTATTCAAGCCCAAATCTCTCTCCAGTGTCTCTGTCAGAGAGGTGAAGTGCTAGGTACTTCTCTTGCCCTGTCACTCTCCTGGAGGCTATGTTCAACTCCGCCACTAGAGCTGGATCAAAAACAGCGGGGAGAATGACACCTGGCTGCTTAAGGTCCACCAGCCGTTGGTAGTTCCATCGTGCCACCCCTGTCATGCCCAGGGCCTGGAACAGTTCAGTAGATACTTGAGTCCCAGTGATCCACTGCGCCTGGTGGAAATGGTAACCCTCCTGCTGCGAAGTGCCTCAGACAGGAATCCAGATGGGAACTTTAACACCTTCACTGGGGACGTGGTTTAGCTGAAGAGTCCCACCATATCTAAACATTACGCCCTCTGAAAGTTTAGGGTCACTGAGGCAACCACACAGTATGTGCACTCTCTGTATGCGCCACACTTTCAGCATGGATGGCTTGAAGAGTGGGACATTGTTGGGGTCTGTTGTCAGATGGAAATGTTTCAGGACTTTTTCCACTCTGTTCAGCAGCTCTGTGGGTTGTGGTATTTTAATCCTGCAGTGCTCCCTTATGTGCTGCTTAGTGGGATTAGCTGGATGGATACCACAGAAATCATAGGCATCCTGAAGCCTCTTCAGGTCCTCCTGATCAACCACAGAGAAAGCAGCAGAGAGAAGCTGGCAGAATGTGCTGAACAGTGGGTGATGCTCAGAGGTGCATTCTCGTGAAAATCGCCTCAGGCAGTGGAACAAGTCCAGTTTAACAACAATGTTTGGATTATAATTTGTTCGAGAGGCTCAAGAGTTTGCCAGCGGTCCAGATGTGGCTGCAGCAATAGCAGCAGGAGTGGTTTTTCAGGCATCCCAGTCTAGAGTTTCACCAGGGATGCAGTCTGGGATCTTAAACGGAGCACAGCAATCCCTAAATGCAAGACACAAATATATTTAAACATATATATTATTATTTGTTTATTAAATTGATCTTGAAAAAAACCAACTCAATTTGTTTAGACAACAGTATGAATGACAATGAACAAAAAAAGGATGACTATTCTGACCTGTCCACCCAGTGGTATCCTGCCTTTTCTACTCCAGCATCACTGTATCGTGTGGCCATTCCTTGGTACATGGGTTCCAAGGACCTCTCTGTCTCAGACTGAACCATCACCCACAAAATAATCAGCCAGTTCTCATTCATCACGGCATAACTGGACATGACACCAGATGCCAGAGTGACTTTTCGTGCCACCTTCCTGGTGTAGTTAGACCTGAAGACCTGCCCAAAAGTGCCTTGAAGGAGTTTGGATATGGCTGGCTGTTGACGTCGAAATTCATCAAGCAGTCAGTCAGGTAGTAGCTGGATACTGAGACTCCACACCAACCATCTGGATCTCCATATGACCTGAACTCCTGTGGTCTGTTTTCCTTCCTCAGGAATTGCCCAATGGTCCTCTGTCGATCTACTCCTGCCTCAGAATCCCAGACAGATTCTATGGCATGCAGGTATGCCAGGTGAGCCTGTTCAAACTTAATTCAATTTTATTTATATAGGGCCAAATCACAACAAACAGTCACCTCAAGGCGCTTTGTATTGTGGGTAAAGACCCTACAATAACACAGAGAAAACCCAACAGTCAAAACGACCCCCTATAAGCAAGCACTTGGCGACGGTGGGAAGGAAAAACTCCCTTTTAACAGGAAGAAACCTCCAGCAGAACCAGGCTCAGGGAGGGGCAGTCATCTGCTGCGACCGGTTGGGGCTGAGTCGAGAGAGACAGGACAAAAGACATGCTGTGGAAGAGAGCCAGAGATTAATAATAATGATTAAATACAGAGTGAAGTATAAACAAGTAAATAAAGGTGAATGAGAAGAAACAGTGCATTATGGGACCCCCCTCAGCAGCCTAGGCCTATAGCAGCATAACTAAGGGGTGGTTCAGGGTCGTCTGATCCAGCCCTAACTATAAGCTTGATCATAAAGGAAAGTTTTAAGCCTAATTTTGAAAATAGAGAGGGTGTCTGTCTCCCGAATCCAAGCTGGGAGCTGGTTCCACAGATGAGGGGCCTGAAAGCTGAAGGCTCTGCCTCCCATTCTACTTTTAAGTATCCTAGGAACCACAAGTAAGCCAGCAGTCTGAGAACGAAGTGCTCTATTGGGGTGATACGGTACTATGAAGTCTTTGAGATAAGATGGGGCCTGATTATTCAAGACCTTGTATGTTAGGAGAAGGATTTTAAATTCTATTCTAGATTTAACAGGGAGCCAATGAAGAGAAGCCAGTATGGGAGAAATATGCTCTCGTTCTAGTCCCTGTCAGTACTCTAGCTGCAGCATTTTGGATCAGCTGAAGGCTTTTCAGGGAGTTTTTAGGACAGCCTGATAATGAATTACAGTAGTCCAGCCTAGAAGTAATAAATGCATGGATTAACTTTTCAGCGTCAATCTGAGAAAGGATGTTTCTAATTTTATAAATATTGCGCAGATGTAAAAAAGCTGTCCTACATATCTGTTTAATATGTGCATTGAAGGACATATCCTGGTCAAAAATGACTCCAAGATTTCTCACAGTGTTACTGGAGGCCAAAGTAATGCCATCCAGAGTAAGTATCTGGTTTGACACTGTGCTTCTAAGATTTGTGGGGCCGAGTACAAGAACTTCAGTTTTATCTGAATTTAGTAGCAGGAAATTAGAGGTCATCCAGGCCTTTATGTCTTTAAGACATTCCTGCAGTTTAACTAACTGATGTGTGTCATCTGGCTTCATGGATAGATAAAGCTGAGTATCATCTGCATAACAATGGAAATTGATGCAATGCTTTCTAATAATACTGCCTAAGGGAAGCATGTACAATGTAAATAAAATAGGACCTAGCACAGAACCCTGTGGGACCCCATAATTAACCTTAGTGTGTGAAGACGACTCCCCATTTACATGAACAAATTGGAGTCTATTTGATAAATATGATTCAAACCACTGCAGTGCAGTACCTTTAATACCTATGGCATGCTCTAATCTCTGTAATAAAATGTTATGATCAACAGTATCAAAAGCTACACTGAGGTCCAACAGGACAAGCACAGAGACGAGTCCACTGTCAGAGGCTGTAAGAAGATCGTTTGTAACCTTCACTAATGCTGTTTCTGTACTGTGATGAATTCTGAAACCTGACTGAAACTCTTCAAATAAACTGTTCCTCTGCAGATGATCAGTTAGCTGTTTTACAACTACTCTTTCAAGGATTTTGGAGAGAAAAGGAAGGTTGGAGATTGGCCTATAATTAGCTAAGACAGCTGGGTCAAGTGATGGCTTTTTAAGTAGCGGTTTAATTACTGCCACCTTGAAGGCCTGTGGTACATAGCCACCTAATAAAGACAGATTGATCATATTTAAGATTGAGGCATCAATAATTGGAAAGACTTCTTTGAACAGTCTAGTAGGAATGGGATCTAATAAACATGTTGATGGTTTGGAGGAAGTAACTATTGAAGTTAACTCCAAAAGATCAACTGGAGCCAAAGAGTCTAAACAAAAACCAGCAATGCTGAAAGCAGCCAAACATGAAGATAAGTCTTTGAGGTGGTTATGAATAATTTTCTATAATGTCTAAAATTTTATTTGTAAAGAAATTCATGAAGTCACTACCAGTTAAAGTGAAAGGAATACTCGTCTCTACAGAGCTCTGACTCTTTGTCAGCCTGGCTACAGTGCTGAAAAGAAACCTGGGGTTGTTCCTATTTTCTTCAATTAATGATGAATAGTAAGATGTCCTAGCTTTACGGAGGGCTTTTTTATAGAGCAACAAACTCTTTTTCCAGGCTAAATGAGTATCTTCTACTTTAGTGAGACGCCATTCCCTCTCCAGCTTACGGGTTATCTGCTTTAAGCTGCGCGTTTGTGAATTATACCACGGAGTCAGGCACTTCTGATTTGAGGCTTTCCTTTTCAGAGGAGCCACAGTATCCAAAGTCGTATGCAATGAGGATGTAAAACTATCGATGAGATAATCTACCTCACTGGGAGCAGAGTTTAGGTAGCTGCTCTGCACTGTGCTGGCACATGGCACTGAAAAATTTGGTGATGGGAGCTCAGCCACAGTATCTATGAGCTCAGGTTGTGGAGGGAGACGCCAGAGTGAAATTGTGTTTCCTGGGTTACGCACTGGTCGAGACCCAGGCCACAGCCCCAGATCTTGCAGCTCGGTCTTCATCCACAGCTTCTGGTGTGGAGAGCAGTTCCAGGTACTCAGTTCATGCTCGTAACCAGCCACTGGAACAGGAATGGCTGGCTGGGCTGAAGGAGCTAGGATTTAAAAATAAAGATGGATTTTACCAAATAGTTACTTCCCTGATAAGTATTATAAATTCCATTGTTACTGTTTGAATACACTGAATAAATAAAATGAAAAAGCAGAGTAAAGATAGCATTATTAATGTCAAGAGTTTTTAAAATCTAGGGATTTTCCACATGCTGTACACACTCACCATCTTCATTGCTGTCTTCAAAAGCAAGTACTTTGCACACAGATGTGTAAGCAACACTTCTGCTGGGCCCTGAAAAGGAAAGTAAGCTTTCCGTCATTCAGTTGTGCGGGTTTTGCACAAGATGACATTATGATAAAGTGTAAAGTGGCTGTGAATATTATACTGGCATCAGTTATCTGTGCATTAAGCAGATGTTCATTTGAAAACCAATCCTAAATTAAAATGGAGATGTACCTGGATCTCACTCAGCATTGCCTCCTCCAACTCTTTATCATCATCCATTCCTGTGATTCAGGCAAGAATTAAATAAATACTTAACTTAGTTTCACATCAAAATGTTAATAAAATATTAGTAAAATTATCTACCAATGGGTTTAGTGGAGGTCCTTGTGGTAGCTGAGGCAGACTGATGCTTCCTGCGCAAGTATTGCTGCAGCTTATACATCCGTGTTCCTTGAATGCAGCTCTTTCCCATGATAAAGGCCGCATAGCCATCACCTCTGCCATCCCAAATCTCCTTCCATGTGCTCTTAGATCGTAAGCCAAAGCCAACAAGCTGATCATCTTCAGAGGAGACACTCACTCTGCTGGCCTCATAGTCCTGAAGAGACTTTATCTCCGTAAAACTGAGGGCATACTGTACAAATGACTGCAGGCTATCCTTGCTATGCCTTTCAGCAATGGCGATCCCTGCAGCCTCTTCCTACTGGAGATTTTTGATCAGATACATGGTGTACCCAACATCATTTTCCAGAAGCCACCGGAAAGATTTTCCTTTAAATTTTCCAAACTGCAGGATGTACTCTCCTTGCACCTCGCACCTGTCTGAGGCATCCCCTCCTCTATGACGGACCACAGTCAGAGCATTCTGATGTACCAGGTCCTCCCTCATTGGTGCAGACTTGTTCTGAAGTTTGGGGTCATTTTTTATCCACCTAGCTTCATCTGACGGGTCCTGGAGAAGGTATCCAAGTGGCCCCTTGCGGAACACCACACAGATTTTACCTGGGTAGAATACAACTTTCTTGTGCATCTTGACATAGAAAAAAAAGAAATAAACAATTTTATCGTTAAAAGATCATTTTGACACAAATACAGAGATTTCAGGTCATAATCACATGACCTTTGACCCTACAAATAAAAGAATAAATTTATCAAAAGAAATCTGTTAGAAATACTGCTGCACATTGTGGCTGTGTTTAGACAGCAAGCTCCAGGAGAAGGGTGAGGAGACAGAAGAAGTGTTTTAAAGAGAAGTGACAGGTGTTACATCCCCATCAGAGGTCTAGGGATGAGGGGAGTAACATAAGGCTGGATGGAAGAACAAGAGGAGACTCTTTTAGGTGATTTAGAGCTTTATTGCCAGGTGACACTAGGGAAGCATGAATATAACTTCAGGGAAAGCCAAGGCCAACATAACAAACAACCCTAAACTAGAAAAAGAAAACCCCATCAACTACCTAACTAAACAAAACAAAAAGCATACAAACCTACACCTCAGCTCCCTGACAAGCATCAAAAAACAGGAGAAAAGGGCAGGTTGTCAAACAAAATGGCAGCTCTCCCTACTGGCTTCCACAGGGCACTAAAGCAAGCAAAGACCACAGTAAGATTAACAAAACAAGGCAGCAATTAACCAAAAACATAATATAAACAAACAGGTACAAAGCAGTGTATACCAATTACCACCCCATGGCAAAAAAAGCTGAGGCACACCTGCAGCCCGCTTATATAGGCCCCGCAGAGCAGCAATTGGCTGCAGGTCCCTGTCTCCAGCCAATGACAGCCTGACAACAGGAGTGAGGGCTGGGGAAGGGTGGATCCCACACAACAGGTCCTGGAAGCAGCATAACACTTATTAGGATGGAAACAAAGGAATGTAACACCCCCACCCATAAGAACAAACATATGTTTGTTAAGCATAGTAAAACAAAATTACATTCGTGAAAGGGCATCCGCTACTATATTGTCACATCCTTTTCTGTGTCTAATGAGGAGGTTGTAGTTCTGGCAAAGTAGGGCCCACCTCATCAGACGCTGGTTGGTGGTGTACATGCGTGACAGGAACACCAGAGGGTTGTGATCCGTGTAAACCTCTACAGGTTGCAATATTGAACCCACATAAACCTCAAACTGCTGAAGTGCAAGAAGCATAGCCAAGGTTTCCTTTTCAATGGTCGAGTACTTCTGTTGATGCTTGTTGAACTTACGGGAGAAGTAACATACGGGGTGGCCCACTCCTGTAGAATCATCCTGTAGTAGTTCCAAGTCCCGCATCACTGGCGTCCACCTCCAACTTAAAGGGCTTGGAAAAATCAGGAGCCGCAAGGACGGGTGAGCTGCACAATAAGGCTTTGGCACATTCAAAGGCATGCTGACACTCACTGTTCCAGACAAATGGGTGCTTTGGGCTACACAAGCTAGTTAACGGTGCCACCACTTGAGAGAAATTTCTACAGAAACAGCGGTAGTAGCCAGCCATTTCGAGGAATCTATGCAACTCTCTTCTAGTGGTAGGTACAGGAAAGGCCACAATAGCAGATACCTTGGCATCAATGGGACGGACCTGGCCACGACCAACCTCCTTCCCAAGGTAGGTGATGGTGGCTTTGCCAAACTCACATTTTGCTAAGTTCAGTGTCAGAGAAGCCTCTGCTAAACGCTCAAAGACATCTTTCAGTGTGGCAACATGTTCTGCCCAGCTAGAAGAATAGATGACTACATCATCCAGATAAATGTTGCAGTTTGACACATTACCCAGGACAGTGTTCATCAGCCTCTGAAATGTTGCTGGGGCATTCTTCATCCCAAATGCCATCACAGTGTACTGCAAAAAATGGTCAGGTGTGACAAATGCAGAGATGTCAGAGGCCCTTTTAGTCAATGGGACTTGCCAGTACCCTTTAAGGAGGTCCAACTTACTGACATATGATGCTGAACCAATACTGTCTATACAATCCTTGATACGGGGCAGGGGGAAGGAATCAGACACTGTTACTGCATTCACCCTGCGGAAGTCTGTGCAGAAGCGGGGAGAGCGTCCGATTTTGGAGTGACTAAGCAGGGGGAACTCCAAGGGCTACCACTAGGCTTAGCTAGGCCGTGTTCCAGTAGGTAGTTCACTTCTTTTTTCATCACCTCTTTTTGCCATATTGACCCTATAGGCATGTTGTTTAATGGGCCTTGCATCGCCAACATCAATGTCGTGCTCCAAAACTGTGGTACATGAAGGGATGTCACTGAAGAGAATCGGGTGAGATTGGATCAGAGCCTCAATATCTGATTTTTGGGTACTAGTTAAATGGGACAGATATGTAGGCAGGGTTTGTAGTACTTCTGAATTTAGCAGTCTAGCACATTGATGGGAGACATCAGGTAGTTTAATCCCATCATCCTCCTTACCTTCTTCCTCAGAGGGAAGAGTGACTATAGAAACAGATGCTAGAGGGGACGTGGTTAGGTCACTCACGAAAGTGGAGGGAGGCACAGCCGACTCCCTTGTGGGCTCCGTCGAGGATGGCTTCCTTGCATGGTACAACTTCAACATATTGAGATGACACAGGCGAGTCTGACGTTTTCGGTCAGGGGTTTTAATCACATAATCTGTGTCACTCACCTTCTGTTGCACCAAGTAGGGGCCAGAAAAACGAGCAGAGAGAGCAGAACCAGGGGTCGGAAGCAAAACCAGAACCTCATCACCGGGATTAAATGATCTAGGTTTGGTTTTTTTTATCATAATGCTGCTTCATAGTGATCTGAGCAGCTGAAAGGGCTTCCAGGGCTGCTGACCGAGTGCGGTACAAACGGTCGCGGAACTGTGAAACGTAGTCCAAAACATTAGTGTCTACACATTGCTCAGGTGACAGAAACTGTTCCTTCAGGAGCTTTAGGGGACCCCGCACCGAATGACCAAAGACAAGTTCTGCAGGGCTAAAACCCAGAGATTCTTGTTTAGCTTCCCGTATTGCAAACACCATTAAGGGTACTCCCTCATCCCACTCATTACCAGTGTCTAAACAATACTTCTGCAACATAGACTTCAGAGTCTGGTGCCACCTTTCCAGAGCTCCCTGTGACTCAGGGTGATAAGCACTAGAAAATGTGCTGAACACCTAGCATTTGCATAACCTGTTTAAAGAGTTTTGATAGAAAATTGGTAACTTGATCCGTCTGGACTACTTTCGGAAGGCCAAAGGTGGTAAAAAACTTTGTCAAGGCTTTGACAATTAGAGGAGCTGTGATTCGTCTGAGAGGGATTGCTTCAGGAAAACGCGTTGCAGTGCACATTACTGTTAGCAGGAACTGGTTACCAGCTTTTGTTTTTGGCAATGGACCAACACAGTCCACAATCACATGCTCTAAGGGTTCACCAAGGGCTGGTATAATATAAAGAGGTGCAGGAAGGACTACCTGGTTTGGCTTCCCTGAAACCTGGCAGATTTTATAGGACCTGCAAAACTGCACTATATCCGCCTTCAACCCAGGCCAGAAAAAATGGCTGAGGACCTTGTTTAAGTCTTTGTGACCCCAAGGTGACCAGACAATGGGTGATCGTGTGCAAGGGACAAAACATATTGGCGATAATCAATAGGAACCACGATCTGGTACACTGTACACCAATCACACACTGCATCTTCCAGACCCACATTACACTCAAACTTTATTAGGTTTGCTGAGCGGGAGGTCCACTTGCGCATGAGGACCCCATCCTGCAAGAAATATGTGCCTGAACAACTTCGGCCCCCTCTTTGAGATAGTGAGGTAAAACATTTATTCAAAGAGGGGTCAGCTCTCTGGGCAGCAGTGAGGGCGTCACAGGTTGCAGGCAATTTTAGCAAAGGTGTGCTGGGGGGCTTCAACTCTAAAACATGTTTCGACTCCACACACTCTGTAGCGTCAGACATGTTGCTATCTGAACCTGATAGGGCTTCTCCAGTCAAAGTTGACAGAAACGAATCTGCTAAATCTTCCTAGTCTGAGCCCTGGTCAGAGCACTAGCAGTGAAGATAGAGGGGTAACATGCTGACAAATTGTCAGAAGTGATTTCTGGGGTGTCTGAATATTCAGGGGCAGGATAAACTTTCCCACCAGCAATATCATTACCCATGATAAGCTCAACACCTTTGATGGGAAAAGAGGGCCTTACGGCAACATCAAAAAACCCACTAACCAACTTAGACCTTATATGCACCCGATGGAGAGCAGCTGGCACATAACCCATTTCCACGCCTTGTACCAGTGTGGAAGCATGACAAGAGGATAACTCACTTAAGGGCAACACATGAGCTAGAATCAATGACCGAGACCCACCAGTATCTCTTAAAATTCGTATAGGTTGCTCATCCTCTGGCTTACCCGTTAGCGACGCTGATCCCTCACATATAAATGGATCGAAACAAGGATCAGGCTTTTCCTTCTGTCTCTCCTCACTGCCCTGGGTTTGAACAGTTTCGATTAACCCAACCCCTTTTGTCTGCTTGACCTCAGCTGATTGATGCTTCCGCTTTAAAGCTAAACAGTCAACCACAACTTGGCCCCGCTTATGACATTAATAACATTCCCTTTCGGTTCTTGATGCAGAGGAAAACTGTTTATGCTTCGAGGACGGGGACTCCTTCTGAGGGGAGCCTTGTGTGAGATTGTCACACTTATTAGCAAACAAGTTTTATGGGTTAAAACAAATTCATCGGCGGTTACCGCAGCAGCCTTCAAACTTGACAACTTCTGTTCATTTAGGTGAACCACAACTCTTTCAGGAACACAGTTTTTAAACTCTTCCAGCAATACCAACTCCCGCAGTGCATCCCAGTCAGACACCTTACTCGCTGCACACCATCTATCAAAGAGAGTTGTCTTCTCTCTAGCAAACTCCACGAAAGTCTGGCTTGCAGCCTTCTTATGGTTACGAAAACGCTGTCTATATGCTTCTGGCACCAGTTCATAGGCAGCGAGAATAGCGGACTTGACCACATCATACTGCAAACTGTCCTCAAGTGACAATGCTGAGCATACTTCTTGGGCCTTTCCTACCAACTTACACTGAAGTAGCAGGGGCCAAAACTCCTTGGGCCAATGCATTGAAGTAGCAACACGTTTAAACACAGCGAAATAGGTATCAACCTCTGATTCACGAAACATTGGCACCAACACAATCTGTTTACTTACATCAAATGAGCCTGGGCCAGCTGAAGAAATCCTAGATCCCACAAAAGACCCCATAGTATGTTCAATGGAAGGGCCTGGATCATACATAGTGGAGCCAGATACAACAGATGGAGGCCGAGGACTGACCAACAGAACTGATTTCTTTGTCAGCCTGCAACTCCAGCTCCAGTTTCCGGAGTTTAAGAAACGTCTCAGTCTCTACTTCTAGCTCTAATTTCCGTAGTTCAAACTCCGCCTGACGGGCTTGGGCTTTGTCCTGAGCCTCTAGCTGTAATTTTGTCAAGCGTACTTTAAGAAGTGCTTCCTCCTTCAGTCGAGGGGAGTGAGAAGGACTAACAGGAGTAGACCAAGTTGTTACTTTTGAAACTGTAGGAGGCGACTCAACAGCAGGCAACTCCCCATCTGTTACCAGCACTGCAGGTTTCAACTGAGACTCACTGGACCTATCAGGAGAACCAGAACAAGGTGAGCCAAGCGCAACAAGAAACCCCTCCTCCACCAATTTACTTGAAACCACGGTATTTCAGGTCTTTTTTTAACATTTGCTTACCTACATCTAATTCAAGATGCACTGCTAAAGACAACAAATCAGCCTTCCTACACAGACGCAACTCCTCCCAAGAAGGTTCTTTCAAGAACTTGCTTGAATCAAAGGCACCAGCCGCCATGCTGATCAAACACACTATCACCAGAAAAAATAACCTCAAGACACTCCACATCCAGCAACGGGAATAAGAAATTATCCCGGACGAGCCCCCATTTATGTTACGTCCCCATCAGAGGTCTAGGGATGAGGGGAGTAACATAAGGCTGGATGGAAGAACAAGAGGAGACTTTTTTAGGTGATTTAGAGCTTTATTGCCAGGTGACACTAGGGAAGCATGAATATAACATCAGGGAGAGCCAAGGCCAACATAACAAACAGAACAACCCTAAACTAGAAAATGAAAACCCCATCAACTACCTAACTAAGCAAAACAGAAAGCATACAAACCTACACCTCAGCTCCCTGACAAGCATCAAAAAACAGGAGAAAAGGGCAGGTCGTCAAACAAAATGGCAGCTCTCCCCTACTGGCTTCCACAGGGCACTAAAGCAAGCAAAGATCACAGTAAGATTAACAAAACAAGGCAGCAATTAACCAAAAACATAATATAAACAGACAGGTACAAAGCAGTGTATACCAATTACCACCCCATGGCAAAAAGCCCTGAGGCACACCTGCAGCCCACTTATATAGGCCCCGCAGAGCAGCAATTGGCTGCAGGTCCCTGTCTCCAGCCAATGACAGCCTGACAACAGGAGTGAGGGCTGGGGAAGGGTGGATCCCACACAACAGGTCCTGGAAGCAGCATAACACTTATTAGGATGGCAACAAAGGAATGTAACACAGGAGAATAAATTTATTTAACTGTGGCCAGGGTTCAGCTGACTTAGTGAAAGCTTACTCTAGTACTACAATAGTTGTGATAAAAATGTATTTTATCCAGGCATTACAAACTATTCATGGTTGAGTGATTATTTGTTTATTCACAATTATTTATGTCAATTGTAGTAGTCAAGTTTAACCTAAAACCGGTAGCTATAGTGTCATAGCACTTAAGTATTGCTGGCAGATTTTCAACATATACCTATCACGTTTATTCATTAGTGAGATATCAAGACAGTCTGTCTCTGATATCTCACTAACTTGAGATATCTTGCACTGATTCCTTGCCATTACAACACAAACACTGTAAACATGATTTAAAAATTGCAGCAGGTTAATTCATAATTTAGCATGTCATCTCACTACGAGCCATTATTATGTTGTTTAATTACACTACACTAGTAACGTCTGTGTCACAGCGGCCTCTTAGTGTTGTCAACATATGTACATAACATTGTCAGAAACCCACTGAGCTTATTTAACAGCACAAATTGTTAATGAAACACATGAATAAATAAAATATCATGTTCATTCATATTTAGCATGTCATTTCACCACAGCTAATAAACTCTGATTATCGTAACCAAGCGATGAACGCTAGTTTACGTGACTCCACCAGTAAATGAATGCACAACGAACACTTGTGATCCTGGACCTGCATATTCATTCTGTAGATTTACTCTTATTTCAAACATTCATTCTTACCTTTAAT
>JAMQGT020013641.1:0-11929 GCA_024447675.2 Pterophyllum scalare
TAAGTTGCTGTAATTCAAACACTATTTGTCCTATCTTGACCAAACTTCACAGGTTTGATAATGACCCACTCCTGAACTCATCCACATGATATTATTGAATGACAGTCTAGCGCCACCTTGTGGAAACACAGATTAACAGCTCAAAATTGGGTTTTACATTTTGCAGTGGAAGCGGCTCTCAGTGGGCTCGCTGGAGGTTTGCATGGCACGCAGGCAGCTCGCTGAGGATTTGCAGGGCTCAAAGGCGGTTCGCTTGTGGTTCGCGGAGGCTCACAGGCGGCGAGGGCCTTCAACGCCGCTTGCGGCTTTAATTTTATTTGTAATTACGTTATACTATCAATACGTTTGTGTATAGCAGAGGAGTCCGCAGGATAGTATCTTTCAATAGAGCCCTCATTGATGACTGTACGTTGAAGTGCTGAGGAGTTACAGCCATTTGAAGTTTGCATAACAAAGGCTGGCTCACATGTGCCTTGGAGACTCCAAATGGCACAAGCAAATCCTCGCCTGGAGATCAACACACAAAAACCTTTATAAAACAGCAGGTTTTTGTCCTATCTTGATAAAATTTAAAGTACATGACAAAAAGACTTCATTGTACAGCCTGATTATATTTTCCAGTCCATACCTTCTACACTCAGTGTGTGTTTACATGAAAACAAACAGGAAAAATCTAGGCGAGGCAAAAATTGCCTAAGTTTTCTGTGTTCCAAACTTGATAGCTACAAACTCACAGTTAGAGCATTTTTGACTGCAAAAATGAAAAATATAGCTTGTCTTCTTCACAAAGAGACCAAACTTTTGCATATACTCCAAAGACTTAAGGAACAGCAGCTGATTTAATTTATTATTAAAGCCCAGAGTAGGGGAGTGGACAGGACGGGACCTGGGGGAGGCCTACTGCAGTAGGTTTCTGTGGAGAAGCTCAGGTCAGTGCTGAATAGTCAACAAAATAATAAAAAGCTAAAAGTGAAAAAATAACATCTAACTCCCCGTCGGGGAATCGAACCCCGGTCTCCCGCGTGACAGGCGGGGATACTCACCACTATACTAACGAGGAGATGTTGCATTAAGGTCACACATACAAGAGTCGCCATTCAGTAAAGGGATTCCCAAGATGAAAAAGCGTCATCAGTTGGCGGTTAGAACAGGGGAGGAAATGGAAGGCAGACAAAGCAGTGGAGGTGGCAGAGCGTAGATGTAGTGGCAGACTGTTCCAGAGCCTTGGTGCTAATGACTGTAAAGCTCTGTCCCGCTAGTCTTTAGTCGTGTGCGGGGAACAACTAACAAATTCTGAGCCGGCGAACAAAGATAGTGAGAAGCAGTATATTTTATGAGAAGCTGGGAAATATAATCTGGAACCTGTCTGTTTAAGGCTTAATTCTTCAAAGGGCATTTTGGGGTTACAAATTCCCTTAGCAACATAAATTTGATAGACCTTTCTTGAACAATAGAAATAGCGCACAGGTTCTTGCTGATTTTATAAAAAAGCCCGGGCTGCTGATGCTGCTGTTATTGTTGTTGTTTCCGCTTCTGCTGCCGCTGCTTCTCTAAGATGCCTTCCACAATTTTCTCTATTGAGTCTTCTGTGAGAGGTGTAGACAAGGGAGGAGGTGGTGGGTTGAAGACAGCTGGCTTGATGGTGACCACAGGAACATTAACTGTCTCTCTCCCTTCTGTTAAAGCATGCCAGAGCTGCTGAGTCTGCACACGTTTTTCAGGGCTTGTGTTCAAAGAAGAACTTGTGTTCAGAAGTTTGCCCAAGTGCTTCACGTAGCAGGATATGTACAGCTTGGATGTTGGGTGCAGCAAGCTGTTAGGGTGCATAGCAGAACGGTGGACCATTCTTGCATAATCTTGATCTACAAGCTTCAGAAGGTGCTTCTTCCCATGGTGCTTTTGCAACAAGTCATCAATTGCCTTTTTCATGTTGATGTTCAGCGTGTGTGGTCCAGCACCAAAACCCGTCCACCTGTTTTTATAGGTCCAGTGCGGGCACTCCTTGGTGAGGACTGCATGGACAGAGAAAGGGCATCAGAGATTTCTGAGAAACAATGAGATAATAGTTCACCATGTTCATTTATATTGTAATGTATTAATAATAATAATAGTAATATGGTTTGACATAACCATTACGTTAACATACCCATAACTGCTGTAGGTTCCTGGATGTCTTCTGATGGTGTCTCCTGCTTTACAAGTACACCAGCAGAGAGTGGGTCAGTGACAGGTGGTGCTTGTCCAGAGGGTGCAATGCCTGACACTGCCGAGCTAGAGGAGGAACTTGAAGGAGGAGAAACTTGAAGTTGGGCAGACACAGTTTTTTGTAGAGAGGATGGAGGCAGAAGGGCAGCTGGTTCATCTCTCCTCAGGGTTTGTGTTTGTCCCAGTTCAGAGGGACTGGGCGGCAGCCTGGTTCTCTGTATTCAAGCCCAAATTTCTCACCAGTGTCTCTGTCAGAGAGATGAAGTGCAGGGTACTTCTCTTGCCCGGTCACTCTCCAGGAGACTGTGTTCAACTCCGCCACTAGAGCCGGATCAAAAACAGCAGGGAGAATGACACCTGGCTGCTTAAGTTCCACCAGCCGTTGGTAGTTCCACTTGAGTCCCAGTGATCCACTGTGCCTGGTGGAAATGTAACCCTCCTGCTGTGACGTGCCTCAGACAGGAATCCAGATGGGAACTTTAGTGCCTTCACTGGGGACGTGGTTTAGCTGAAGAGTGCCACCATATCTAAACATTACACCCTCTGAAAGTTCAGGGTCACTGAGGCAACCACGCTGTATGTGCACTCTCTGTTTGCGCCACACTTTCAGCATGGATGGCTTGAACAGTGGGACATTGTTGGGGTCTTGTCAGGTGGAAATGTTTCAGGACTTTTTCCACTCTGTTCAGCAGCTCTGTGGGTTGTGGTATTTTAATCCTGCAGTGCTCTTATTTCAAGGTCAGAGTTCTTTATTGTCTCCCTTGGGAGAATTTTATCTTGGTTTAAAAAGAAGTGGGTACCCCTGCACAATAAAAGACGACAAAACCAGCACTCAATCTGATAAATACAGTAAAAAAAAAAAAAAGAAAAAAAAAGAATAATTTACACATATATAAAAACAAAAAAAACCTTAGGTATAAAACCAATATATAATTTAACAATATACACAATTTAATAACCTATATAATTTGCCATATATATTACTTCACCATGTAAGCTCATTGATTGCCTTAATTGACAGGGGTGTAAATGAATGTTTGTACCTGTTGTATTTACATAGAGGAACCCTATACCTCCTTCCTGAATTCAGCAGCACATTCTCTGTGTACAAAACATGGGAGCTGTCAGTTAAGATGCCATTTGCCTGTGCAAGAGAGGCACAAGAGTTTGCCAGTGGTCCAGATGTGGCTGCAGCAATAATAGTAGGAGTGGTTTTCCAGGCATCCCAGTCTAGAGTTTTACCAGGGATGCATTCTGGGATCTTAAATGGAGCACAGCAATCCCTAAATGCAAGAAACAGAAATATATTTAAACATATATACTATTATTTGTTTATTAAATTGATCTTGAAAAACACAACTTAATTTGTTTAGACAATTAACAGTTTAAATGACAGTGAACATAAAAAGGATGACTGTTCTGACCTGTCCACCCAGTGGTATCCTGCCTTTTCCACTCCAGCATTACTGTACCGGGTGGCCATTCCTTGGTACATGGGTTCCAAGGACCTCTCTGTCTCACACTGAACCATCACCCACGAAACAATCAGCCAGTTCTCATTCATCACGGCATAACTGGACATGACACCAGATGCCAGAGTGACTTTTCGTGCCACCTTCCTGGTGTGTGGTCAGACCTGAAGACCTGCCCAAAAGTGCCTTTGAGGAGTTTGGATATGGCTGGCTGTTGATGTCGAAATTCATCAAGCAGGCAGTCAGTCAGGTAATAGCTGGACACTGAGACTCCACACCACCCATCTGGATCTCCATATGACCTGAACATCCTGTGGTCTGTTTTCCTTCCTCAGGAACTGCCCAATGGTCCTCTGTCCATGTACTCCTGCCTCAGAATCCCAGACCGATTCTATGGCATGCAGGTATGCCAGGTGAGCTCATTCAAACTTAAGTTGCATGAATTCATTCACCTGGTTTGCCATGTCTGCTGGAGATTTGCCAGTGCGCCTCAGCTCATCCATAACCAGACTTGCAGATGGCCTTTTTGTAAGTTAGAAAGGCTGGGAGAAGGTTGGTAAATCTTTTGGGTAGTTTCTCCAGCCATCGTGGATTGTCAGCAAACCAGTTCCTGTGACAAGCCCTGCAGCAGAGTCGTGAGGACAGGATGTAATATTGACCACTGGTGCCAACAATCACTCGAGGCCTGCCCACACCAGCAGAGACCACACGTGGATTAGCACAACCATGAAAACATGGCAAGACATAATTGTTCCTCAACCTGGCCATGATGCCACTCTCAGGTTTCCATAGGAAGAAGGGGTGGAGCTGGAAAAAATTTGGTGATGGGAGCTCAGCCACGGTATCTATGAGCTCAGGTTGTGGAGGGAGACGCCAGAGTGAAATTGTGTTTCCTGGGTTACGCACTGGTCGAGACCCAGGCCACAGCCCCAGATCTTGCAGCTCGGTCTTCATCCACAGTTTCTGGTGTGGAGAGCAGTTCCAGGTACTCAGCTCATGCTCGTAACCAGCCACTGGAACAGGAATGTTCCCTGATAAGTATTATAAATTCCATTGTTACTGTTTGAATACACTGAATAAATAAAATGAAAAAGCAGAGTTAAGATAGCATTATTAATGTCAAGAGTTTTTAAAATCTAGGGATTTTCCACATGCTGTACACTCTCACCATCTTCATTGCTGTCTTCAAAAGCAAGTACTTTGCGCACAGATGTGCAAGCAACACTTCTGCTGGGCCCTGAAAAGGAAAGTAGGCTTCCTGTCACTCAGTTGTGTGGGTTTTGCACAAGATGACATTATGATGAAGTGTAAAGTGGCTGTGAATATTATACTGGCATCAGTGATCTGTGCATTAAGCAGATGTTCATTTGAAAACCAATCCTAAATCCTAAATTAAAATGGAGATGTACCTGGATTTGACTCAGGCCCTTCTTTTTGTTTCTGATCTGTGGTCTCCTTCAGTAGAAACGACAGCTCCTTTGGTATAGGCACAGGAACCTTGCTCTTCCCATCTTTTGAGGCTGCACCTACAAGGTACAGGAAAAGAAAAAAACATCTTTTTTATCGAGACACAATAAAAAAAAATTTAATCAGACGAAAAAACATTATAGTTGTTTGTTACCATCAGCTGATGATGTTTGATGTTCAGTAGTTGTGTCGGAACGGGGTATGGACAGTGCCGCAGATGGAACTACAACGGAAAAAGGTGTTAGTCACTTCATAATTTACAATGTGAGTGTTGTGTTAGTAGGAACTCAAACATCCACACTCTTACTTCTCCTGTTTCTCATTGCTAAACAAATGTAAAATATCTAATTGCAACAGAAACTAAACAAATTTATTCTTCTAACCTCTACTTGTTGAAGCAGGAGCAGCAATATGAGTCAATGAACAACCACGCATTCAGGTGTTAGTACCTAGTGCTACTTGATTGCTTTTAATACACCATCCATAAAGAACAAAAATGCATACTCACCCCTTGTGGTTGGTATCAATTCATGATGGCAGGTATCAATTCATAGTCCTTACGGAGTTAATATCATGCCAGCACACAACTATGCTATCAGAGGAATGTGGCCGGAACATGGCCAGAACACACAAACACAAGAACAACATAATATAGCAGTTTAAGATAAGGTTCAGTTTTGGAGGGCAATTCATCATGTAAAAGAATTGTACTCCAGTTGTGAAAACCTTTCATTAAAAACGTGTCTTTGCTCTTGAAGGCACTCTGGGTGTGGGTACTTCCGCTGCTGCAGCTGCTGGCACAGTAACTACTTATGCAGAGACAGAGCAGAGGGGAGATATCAGACAGAAAGTAGCCATGATCAGTTCTGACCTTCAGTTAAGGTGATAATGGTTTACTTACAGCTGTTGGCTTCAAGTTTTTCAGGTGAGGCACTCAGCATTGCCTCCTCCAACTCTTTGTCATCATCCATTCCTGTGATTCAGGCAAGAATTAAATAGATACTTAACTTAGTTTCACATCAAAATGTTATTAAAATATTAGTAAAATTATCTACCAATGGGTTTAGTGGAGGTCCTTGTGGTAGCTGAGGCAGACTGATGCTTCCTGCGCAAGTATTGCTGCAGCTTATACATCCGTGTTCCTTGAATGCAGCTCTTCCCCATGATAAAGGCTGCATAGCCATCACCTCTGCCATCCCAAATCTCCTTCCATGTGCTCTTAGATCGTAAGCCAAAGCCAACAAGCTGATCATCTTCAGAGGAGACTTCTGCTGCAACACTCACTCTGCTGGCCTCATAGTCCTGAAGAGACTTTATCTCCGTAAAACTGAGGGCATACTGTACAAATGGCTATCCTTGCTATGCCTTTCAGCAATGGCGATCCCTGCAGCCTCTTCCTTCTGGAGATTTTTGATCAGATACATGGTGTACCCAACATCATTTTCCAGAAGCCACCGGAAAGATTTTCCTTTATATTTTCCAAACTGCAGGATGTACTCTCCTTGCACCTCGCACCTGTCTGAGGCATCCCCTCCTCTATGACGGACCACAGTCAGAGCATTCTGATGTACCAGGTCCTCCCTCATTGGTGCAAACTTGTTCTGAAGTTTGGGGTCATTTTTTATCCGCCTAGCTTCATCTGACGGGTCCTGGAGGAGGAATCCAAGTGGCCCCTTGCGGAACACCACACAGATTTTACCTGGGTAGAATACGACTTTCTTGTGCATCTTGACATAGAAAAGAAAGTAAGAAATAAACATAATTTTATTGTTAAAAGATCATTTTGACACAAATGCAGAAATTTCAGGTCATAATCACATGACCTTTGACCATACAAATAAAAGAATAAATTTATCAAAAGAAATCTGTTAGAAATACTGCTGCACATTGTGGCTGTGTTTAGACAGCAAGCTCCAGGAGAAAGGTGAGGAGACAGAAGAAGTGTTTTAAAGAGCAGTGACAGGAGAATAAATGTATTTAACTGTGGCCAGGGTTCAGCTGACTTAGTGAAAGCTTACTCTAGTACTACAATAGTTGTGATAAAAATGTATTTTATCCCGGCATTACAAACTATTCATGGTTGAGTGATTATTTTTTTATTCACAATTATTTATGTCAATTGTAGTAGTGAAGCTTAACCTAAAACCGGTAGCTATAGTGTCATAGCACGTAAGTATTGCTGGCAGATTTTCAACATATACCTATCACGTTTATTCATTAGTGAGCATCGCTCACGTTAGTGAGATATCGCGCCATTACAACACAAACACTGTAAACATGAATTAAAAATTGCAGCAGGTTAATTCATAATTTAGCATGTCATCTCACTACGAGCCATTAATATGTTGTTTAATTACACTACACTAGTAACGTTTGTGTCACAGCGGCCTCTTAGTGTTGGCAACATATGTACATAACATTGTCAGAAACCCAGTGAGCTTATTAAACCCTAACCCTAACCCTATTGTTAATAACACACATGAGTAAATAAAATATCATGTTCATTCATATTTAGCGTGTCATTTCACCACAGCTAATAAACTCTGATTATCGTAACCAAGCGATGGACGCTAGTTTACGCGACTCCACCAGTAAATGAATTCACAACGCCTAACACGCGAAAGGTCCCCGGTTCGAAACCGGGCGGAAACATTGCTTTAGCCTCTGGTGACCTCAGTGCTGCAGTTTACTAGTGGGGTGACTTGGGTTGACAGCTCCGTAAATACTCTGAGCAAACCATACAAAAATGCTCTTTGATCTTTTACTTTCTTCTTTTTCAAATGCAAAAATAGTGTTGTGTACACCTATGTCATTGTATGTATAATTTAAGTATATGTTTTATAATCGTAAGACGTGGGCAAACCACCAAACAAAATGGCTTGAGGTTTTTATCAAGCATGATGACCGTGTCATTCCAGGGCTGGACACTTTATCAGGTGGCCGCACTGACACTAGCAAGCTTAAAATTTCAGTAGCACAAAAATAATTTAGTAGCACACACAAGTGCAAAGTTTGATATGTTTTATTGGTCGAAAACATTTAATACTGGTCAAAAGTGACAAATGCGCCTGACTCCAATATTGGGGGAGACACGTCTTCCCCCCGGCTCCTACTCCTATGGCTGCATGACTTCTCCCTTCTGCTAATACGGCACTGCGTGACGTGTCCGGGATTATATGAACTGTCCTGTCACCGACTGCTGACACGCGTTATTGTCTCAACCTTCACCCGTGCGGGTGCTGTCGCGTATAGGTGTAACGCCGCAACAGCCAATCAAATCCCACCCTTTGTGAATCGTCTAAGCGCAAGTTCGAGTCCCGGTGGGGACAAAGGTTAGTTTGGCGTATCAAAAGATGAACACCTCTGTTTTTAGTCAGTTAATGTGCATAATGTTTATTATTTAGTTTGCTCTTTTATTCTATGCTGTTACAGTCCTCCGAGCTGTTTTCTGCAGTATGTGCTTATACTTTCATTAAGTTCATAATGCAGAATAAACTGTATACCAGAGATATCAAAGTCCTCTATTTGTCATCAGCTTATTTTTGTTGTTTTTATTTTAAAACAAGTTTAAATTAGTTTCCAGACAGGCTTTACTGCTTTGTTATTATTCTAAAGAGTTTTAGTTTATGTAGGTTTGTTTTTGTGTTATAATAATGTGGTAGTTTGTCAGGCAAGACTGAAGAACACCTGAGCAGGTGTTCCAGCACAGACACTGGGACGTCTGCAATCCCTGCTTTAATACAAAGACCGAAGCTGTGATCCAGATTTATTATGATGACAGAAACTGAAGCCCGTGTGTAAGTTCAACAAAGATCTCTAATCACTCATCTGCTGCTTCCTGGCTCTTCAGCTGCTAGTCTGTTCTTACATCACGTCCTGATTTTCCACACTGTCAAACTCAGTACTGACAACTTTACTCCAGTCCAGTCATTTTCTCTTCTGTCTTCTGTGAGCCAATCAGCCTCCACTCTGCATGCTTTCAATCTCAGCATTCTTCTGTCTTTCAGACTCACATTTGTGCAACCCACCTCCTCCCCACCTCTGCCTCACCCAGGTCCCTCACAGCCCAATCCAAGCCTCCATCTCCATCTTCACCATCAGCTGGGGGTGGGGTCCTGTCCTAAATCCTGCCACTGCTCAGATTCTTTCCGCTATGATGGGTCATTGGAGTCTGACTGCCAAATAGCTTCATTCATTTCTGTATCTCAATAAATCATGTTCACCATTTCCACCGTTGAACTGTTTTTGCAGATAATCTAAGTTTAGACAAATCTATCAATAAAGTGGAAAGGTAGATGATAAGCACTGAATTTTAATTGCGAACATATATTAATATATTCTTTGACAAAAAGCAAGTTATTAACAAGGAGAAAAAACAAAAGGAGGTTCCTGCTAATATAAGATGAGGTTTATTTGTCACATGCACAGTTATACACAGTACAACGCACAGTGAGGTGCATTTTGTACCTGCAGCCAATAATAATAAGCAGGTTTGTACCTGAGTCATCACTTTAAAAGAAAGAGAACAGACAAAGATCGTAGGCACACATCACGGCCTTGGCAGACATCACAGGTTATAATAAATGGGGCCTGTAAACAATTCAAACAGCTTCATGCATGTGTTAAACAACCTGACAGACATTTAACATGTTTTACAGAAATGTACAAGCACCTGTAGCAAACAGAGACACGTGTTTTAGGAGGTTTACATAGTATTTAAAGCTTCTGAACAAGCACCACTGAAGCTCAGGAGGTAGATACTGAACACAGAGTTGCTCCCAATACATTCACTGGATTGTGAATGTTAGAAAGTATTTAGATGTAGGAATAAAGTGTATTAATGCATCAATGAGGCGTGCTGTATGAAGTGCTTTGAGCGCTCATGTAGAGTAGAAAAACGCTCGATAACAGGGAACCTCAACTCCAGGCCTCGAGGGCGCCGGTGTCCTGCAGGTTTTAGATGTGTCTCTGCTTCAACACACCTGAGTCAAATGACTAGAAGTCATCAGCAGGACTCTGGAGAACTTGACTGCATACTGAGGAGGTAATTCAGCCATTTGACTCAGGTGTGTTGGATCAGGGACACATCTAAAACCTGCAGGACACCGGGCCTCGAGGTCTGGATTAGAGGATTCCTGCTCGATAAGAACCGGTCCATTTACCAGATGACATCATTCTGTAAAGCTTTCTACTTTCCAAACTGCAGGATGTATTTTTCCTGCAGCTCCTCAGTATCTGAGGCATCCCCTCCTCTGTGCTGGATCACAGTCAGAGCATCCTGCAGCACGACCTCCGCCCTCACGCAGACTTGTCATGAGGAGGGATCAGCGTGGTCCTGTGTGGAACAGCACGCAGATCCCTGGGTGTGACAATGAAAGAAAACAACTCAATTTTAAGATAATTTTCACACAAATACAGAAGATTTAAGGTGACAGTCACGCCATCTCTGATAGCCTGAAATCTTGTGTCTTGTGGCACAGTGTGTTTGGGGTTAGAGAGCAGGAAGCAGCAGGAAGGTGAGCAGGCAGAAGAAGTGTTTTAGAGATCAGTGACAGGAGAAAGAATAGCTTTGATTTAGGACTGTGATCACTCTGCTGGGTCATTCTGTGATAAGTGTTTTGTCAGGCATTACAACTTCTGTCTGTGAATGAAAGTCATTCATGGCTGATTCTATATTTGTATCAGCAGCTCAGCATGAAACCAGCAGCTGTAGTGTCATCGCACATTATCAACATATTACTGTCATTTTCATTCATATTTTAGTCACTTCACCCCAACTCAGATTTGTAGCTTAAGTCTTTTAATTAGTGAGTTAGTGAGATATCAGGACAGACTGCCAGAAGCTCTCTGATCAGATTACTCACCATTACAGCATCATAACTATACACACAATAAAATCAGAGCAGCCTACACATTATACTAGCATTAAACATGGCAATGAGACACACAAATAAAATAAGTAACTAAAACATCATCTTCAGTCATTATTTAGCTCATCACTCCAGCACAGCTGACAGACTCTAATCTTTAACCAGCTTTCATGCATCAGATAAATGCATGTGTGTGACCTTTAGGATACAGCTGCATACTTATTCTGTAGCATCACTGTGATTTCAAATAACGGTAAAATAACGTTTCTTACCTTTGATAAATGAACACGAAGCGCGGACATGTGCAGCGAGTGCTCGTTTTCTTCTCTGAAAGTTTAAAAGTGTTAAATTTTAAAAGTACCGCGGCTCAAACGCGCAACAGCGCCACAAGGGTCATAGTGGTCAAAAATATATTACATCCGTAGTGGTTTAGCACTACCATAGAGAATGAATGGGAGAGACCGGGGTTCGATTCCCCGACGGGGAGGCATCTTCTTTCTTATTTTGTTTTTTAAACTTTTCTGTGTGGAACAAAGATCCAAAGAAGGTTCAGTAGACCTCCATGGACATCCACCCATTGACCAACAAAGGCTAGCAACAACATTTGACAAAGTTTACTCTTAGTAATAACTAGGGATGTGCCGATCCGATATTCAGTATCGGTTTCGGTCCGATCCTGGCCTAAATTACGGGATCGGACATCGGAAAGAAATAAAAAATGCGATCCGATCCGACCCACATTAGCTGCATTACGGTTCTCCGTCGTCCTCTTCTTGTGGGTTTGCGGTTGACCAAACCAGCTTAAATCTGCATTACCACCACCTACTGGAATGGAGTGGGGATCAGGAAATAACCCCCTCAGTTCTCTGTCTGTGAGACGGATTCCCTTTGACACTGAGTGGATGATCGCTGACA
>JAMQGT020013643.1:0-68228 GCA_024447675.2 Pterophyllum scalare
TTACCTGCACATGCAAGAGAAACGCCTTCACATGATCCTGTGTGTTCTTGAAGTTGACATTGGCTGATAGAGCTCACATTACCAGAGCATCTACTTGTAAACCCTCGCAGTGAGCTCTCACCAAAAGAGAAGGAGTCTTGGCTTTTTTTGGGAGCTCCACAGTTGAGCTCCTTACACACAACTGTAGCCTCTTTAAGGCCCCAATTATTCTTGCAAACTTTCCCCCATCGGCCATCGTGGAAAACCTCCACTCTGCCAGAACAGCCGTCAGTCCCGTTGATCAATCGGACTGTCTCTGCAAAGCAAAATTTAGTGTGTGGTTAGGATTTTCATTAAAACTCGATTTTGAGCAACAAACACAATAGAGGCTGTGTTTACCTGAGCACACCAGATCAGTACTGTGGTCACAGTCAAGTTCTTCAAAACCTCTGTGAGGGCAGTCAGCAACTGACTTCTCATGACCAGTGCACTCGATCTCTCCCAACCAGATCTGATCCTGACCTCCCCCAAAGTAAGCCTTGTACTTAACTTCAAGAGCATTCCCACAGTTCAGCTCACGGCATGCGACAATTGCTTCTTGCATCCCCCATCTGTCATCACAGACTGTTCTCCATTGTTCTTTATAGTAGATTTCCACTCTACCAGAGCAGCGATTAGTCCCGTTCACCAGCCGAATGGGTTGACGTCCTGTTAGGATAAGAAAAAAATGTCAAAGGCATGTTTACTCAAATCTTCCCGAAAGGTGATGGTCTAACAGTATTACTGACAGTGGTGGGACTTACTTCCACAGACAACAGTAGCATCATCACAGCTTCCACTGACTTTTAGTGGTGAACACTGTGAAACAGAGGTCTCATTTCCAGAACAGGTGGGTTTGACTCCAGACAGGTCACGTGCTTCTCCAAAATACAGTGTTTCAGTCTGAGCGACAGGATCGCCACAGCCAGCCTCTCGGCACACCACCTGAGCTGCTTCTTTGCCCCAGTCACTGCAAACTCTTTTCCACTTACCCTCTTGGTAGACTTCCACTCTGCCATTGCAACGAGCAGTTCCATTGACAAACCGCACATGTTCTGCAAATGTTTAAATTTAATTAAAAAAAATTATAATGCATTTAATAAAATCAAAAAATATATCTTATAAATAAAACTAAATGCTAAGCCTGTGATAAATAACCAGAGGTGTGAAGTAACAAAGTGCAAATATCTTGTTTCTGTACTTAAGTAGATTTTTCTACACTCTGCCATTGCAATAAGTGGCTCTATTGACAAACTGCAGATGTTGTACACATGATGCGGATATAAAATTTTATTAAAAATTTTCTTGAATACATTTAATAAAATCAAATATCTCTTAAAACTAAAAGGCAATGATAATTAACAATGCAAAACAGTGTGAAAAACTGCAAATACAATAATTCTAAAATTCTAATGAAGGTTTGAACTTTTTCAGAACCACCAAACTGGAAGAAACTGGTATCTAAAGCATATTACCAAGAGAAATCAAACAATAATGAAGAAGGTTATAAAAATAGTAAAAAAAAAAAAAGTAATCTGGATAAATTTATACCACTCTCATAAGTATATATTAATAGCTAGACGACTGGAAACGTGAGAATAGCTGGTCTTACTCATTTTGACAGCAATAAAATCTGAATTTCAAGATCACAAGAGCTTGTGAATGAACATATTTTTGTTAAATCTACACTGAAAATTGCAAAAGTAATATTTTCCAGCTTTTGGATCTAAGTGGTGGTGGTAGTGGTGGTGGGGGGTCAGGAAATTAATCTCTCGGTAGGTAAGGTAGCTAATTTTAATCCTTATTTGGCCAGGAGCTGGTTGGTTAAGGCCAGCATCAAAACTGGAGCCAGCTAGCTTCATCAGACAGTTTTATCTTTATACTGCCAATGCTTTCAATTAGGACTATGGGGGTAATGTTTGATCAAATGTGATTTGAGTGGCCGGGCAAGATAAAAAAAAAAATATCCTCATATCCTTAAGTGACATGTAAATGGCATTCTTTATTCCCAGCTGAACCACACTGAAGTAAAAACAGGAGAGGGAGCTAAATAAAACCAAAAAACAAACAAACAGGTGCATTAATCTCTCAGTAAAATCACCCATTTGATTCACAGCATATCATCACTTATTGTAACATATGCTTCAAAGAAGGTTTTCACAGCCTTTAAATCTTTATAGTGAGTATTGACACATAATAAATATCAAATTCTTGGCATGAAACACTTCACACAAACAAAAAATTGGAGGATAACACTAGCTATTATCTCTTCTAGATTAGATTAGATTAGATTCCGTCAGAGAAATTACTTGGTAAAGTTGTAATATTGGTTATTGGAGGAGCAAAGGACAAAAAAGTTGACATTTCTGAGTATGTAATAAAAACTTGCCCCAATCTTTGGGGGAGTTCAAATAATTTGATCATCTATTTAAATGTGTATATAACCTTCTGTTTTTAAATGCCAAACACTTCAGTCATAGAATACATGCTGCTTTGATTTGAGGAAAAAAGAATAAAAGTAGCACCAGGTGAACACATGACTTCAGAATGATTTTAAAAGTTATAGTTTATATAATTTCTGATGGCTTCTATAGCAATATTTCAAATTCACATCTATAAGTTACATTTTTTTCCCGCAAATTATAGAAGATGGTTGAATAGTGAGTTAATATTTAAATAATCAAAAGTAATTATGAATCATGTTGTGGTCTGTGTTTGTGAAGAGAGAAAATCAATACTCATGAACTTTGGACTTCATATTTACATCAGTGCACTGACCTTGCTGTTGTACTGCTGCAACAAACAGCAAATAAGCAAACAACTAACCTCCCTCTCCTTTGAGAAAATGCTCTATTTGATGAAATTTGTAATGCAAAACAAAAATAATTTTGTATGAACACTATTTAGACTTACCTGAACAGATCACTCCTGCATCTTCATCATGGCCACAGTTATTTTGCCCAAATGGTCTGTGTTGACACTTTAGGATGGAAGACTCCTGCCCGGTACACTGTACATCATCCAACCAGATCTCATCCTTTCCCTGTCCAAAGAAGGCACCTTTTTTGGCCTCCATAGCTGTCCCACAGTTTAACTCTTGACACAACACATCTGCATTGGTAATGCTCCACTGATCATCGCACACAGTTCCCCAGGTGTCTTGGTGGAAGACCTCCACTCTGCCAGAGCAACGCGAAGGCCCGACCAACCTAATTTTCTCACATTCTGGATATGAGAAAAGTAAAAGCACAAAGGATGCACAATGTGTCACCTTGACCTCAACAACATAAAGCCAGTTTTTCTTTTAATGCAGAAATCAAATTATCTGAATATTCAGGAATTACTTACTGACCTGTAAGCTGCAGCAAACTCAACAGACCTACAGCAGAAATATATAGAACAATGATCTGATTAAGCCCAACAGCACAGAGATGTGAATGTAGATATAAAGCAGTATTCTCAAGTTAATAGACTACACTGCAGTCAGAGCTATAATCTGTCAAATATATTACAAATCTGAAACACAAGAGCGTCCCAGATATTTTCAGATTGATCCAGTAAAGGATATTATTTTGATGCCAACACTGAAACTCCCACTTCTCACTCATGATGTTTAACATGCAACCAAACTCTGTCACTAGTCTCCACTCAAGAAAAACCAAGAAAAATCATGTCCATGTGAAGTCAAACTGAGAAGAAAACTCCAATAACTCACCAAGAGAAAAGTGAAAAATAAAATGTCGTTTTTCATCTGAAATGAGGATCATGTTGTGTCTTCAGAGAAGGTCAAATGCTGTAAAACAGTACCGTAAAATTAAAAGGTGTCTTTACTTCTCTGAGTCCCATGTCTTTGGAAGAGCTTTTTTTTTAAAGTCATTTAGTTTAAACCAAAAGGGGATCATATAGTCCTCTTACCTTCTAAATTCACAAAGACTAGAGCACAATTAAAATGAAATCAGAATATAAAATAACAATTTACTCATGTTTGAAATACCCTAAGAATCTAAGCCCCACGAACAGATCCATTAATTGCTATGAATAAAAAGGGACTACCTGGACCTGGACTGCAAACTGGACACATGTTGACATTTTGATCAATCATTAAAGACAGGATGATGAGAGGGGATTTCATTTTTCACACAAAGCCTACATTACTATTTGAAAAACAGGTGTGATATTCAGCCAAAAAGGAAAAATAGCGCTGGAAAAGAGTTATAAGGGTAATAATTACGTTTCCATACATAGATAATTAGAAACTCAAGATCAAAAGGATGGTTATTGTGAGCAAATATCTAGGTGAACTTGACTACTGATCTCCCTCTGTGCTAAACCACCTGGTTCCTCCCATCTCTGGTTATCATTCACAGTAAATAAAGATTTGGATAACAATAATGTGAATACTTGAAAGCATTCACACTCATTAAAGGAAACCCTTTCAGGGTATAGCATCAAGTCAGTTAAACTTCTGGGATATTGATCTCCTCAGGTAAGTAGCTGATGGGGGTGTTAATCAGTTTCAGCTACTTTGGCGTTAATGAAATTAACAACAGGTGCACTAGAGGGGCAACAATGAGATAACCTCCAAATTAGGATCGTTTTACAGGTGGAGGCCACTGAAATATTTTCCCTCCTCCTCATCTTTTCTAACTGTTTTTTCACTAGTTTTGCATTTGTCTAGGGTCAGTGTCACTACTGGTAGCACAAGACAATACCTGGACCCTACAGCAGTTGCAGAGGTTGTCCAACTCCTCCAGAATGGCACATCATTATGTTCCATTGCCAGAAGGTTTGCTCTGTCTCTCAATGAAAAAAAAAAAATAGAGCCCGCACACCAAAGAATGATTTTAATACAATTAACACAATGCAACGTCTTCAGGCATTACAGGAAACACGCTATATATATATATATATATATATATATATATATATATATATATGCATCCACATCTAATCATGATCATATGATCATCAGTTCCTTTCAACTGAACAAAGAAAAACATTAATGTAAGGTTGTGCACATAATTGTATATTGCTATATGATTCAAAAAATTATACGGCATTATCATAAAAATGCATATGGACAACAAGTGAAAATATAAATTGAATAAATTGATTGAAAGGCAACAAACAGACTGTAAGTCAATATGCAAACTTTAGGAATGTTAAAAAACTAGAGAAGAACAATGCAGAAATCACAGTCACAAGAGTAATCAAATGAACATCATATAGGAATAGCATGGACAAAAATAAATGAATAAATAAATCATAGCCTATCATACTTATGTACATAAAAACATCAGCTCATAGAAAAACTGAGCAATAAGGCTCATAATTTACAGAAACTGTCTCAAGTCAAATTTTTCATTGAGTTCACTATGGGCTAAGGTGTCTAATGTATAAATCTAAAATGCTTCTCTCTTTAATAAGTGAGTATTCAAATCATCACCTCAGTGACGTGGTTTGACACCACAATATCTAAGGGAAGAAACATAATGCGAGGTTTTGTTGCTGTTCTATTGTTTCAGGCCAGTTCTATTCTGGCTTTTAACTAATTAATGATCCAAAAAAAAATCACAAAACACTTAAACTTCATGAAAATTCTTCATAACTTTTAAAAAGTATTGATATTGGTATCGATATCAGTATCAGTGATACTGGCCCTGTATTTACTTGGTATTGATCGATACCAAATCTTGCAGTATCGCACACCACTAATATCTTTTCTTTATTTACTAAGTTCACAAACTCAAACAGATATTGAAACGCTTTAGCAAAACGAGGTGAACACAGGTACTTAACGGGCAGCTCACGAGTGGTTACCAGGTTGGTCACTGGCAGGTGAGTGATGTCTAAGCAGAGGGAGAGAGTGATTAGTGTATGGGAAGAGAAAGGGATATTTTTACAACTAGCACTGGAGAGGGAAAGGATAATTGAATGGCTTACTCGGAGTATACTGCAATTGAGTCCTTGAGGAAGCGGTGGTGTGGGCGATGAGGTTCCAAAATGAGTCAGAAGGGGAGCAGGAAGGCTGTCCTGTCCTGTTGTTCCTTTTTGAACAGTCCACAACCTGGTAAAAAGCAGCCAAAGTAGAGTCCAAAGTGGCATGATTAAAGTCCCCAGAAATGATCATAAATGCCTTAGGATGCTGTGTCTGCAACCTTGCTGTGACAGAGTGAATTCTCTCACATGCAGTGTGCCTCCGAGGGATGTAAACACAGACAGCAATCACATGAACTCCCTTGGCAAATAATATGCCACGGGCTAACGGCTAACAACTCCAAGTCCGGGCAACATAAGACCGTCTTTATGGAGATACATCCTGGGTTACACCAACGGTCACTGATATCAATGATGAACCCCCCCTCCTTTACTTTTACCGCAGGATTTAGTGTCTCTGTCGGCTCTCACAGCAACGAATCCCTGCAGATCCACGTTAGCATCCAGTATGAGGTGAGTTAGCCATTGTCTCCATAAAGATAAACAAGCTGCACTCAAGGTAAAGCCACTAGGTTTATACTTTGGGTGCAGCGCAATAGTGATGGGCAGATCGATCCAACTAATTAATGATCCAAAGGAAAAAAATCACAAACCAGTTCAACTTCATGAAAATTCTTCATAATTTTAAAAAAGTATCAGTATCAGTATCTGGCCCTGTATTTACTTGGCATCGGATCGATACCAAATCTTGCAGTATCACACACCACTAGGACCATATTTGAAACTGTGTTTAAAAGGAGGAAACTGAGTTCTTTCTTCTGTCCAACTTAAAGCTTAAAATAAACAAAATATTTAGCAGTATAACAGTTCTTAAAACAGAGGTGGAAATGTTAAACAGTGTGTGGGCATTAGTCACTCAGACAAGTTAGCTGACTAATGCTGATTAGTTGATTAGCAGCTAGCTAGCAGCTAATGAATAAAAATCATCACTCATCCTCATAATTGGAGATGTAGCCCTCATAAAAGAGTTTGTAACCCTTTTCAGCTCTAGATCGTTTTGAAACAGACACCTCATCCATGATCCGGGGGATGTTGCCAAAACAAATCTGTGGAAGATTGTGCAGAGATGTAGTGAACTCCATTGTAGAGCAGCTTTCTTTATCCTGCTAAACTGAAGCGGAAACATGTCACCGAACTCTATGAAAAGGGCGTATTTTAGGAGAACTGCATGGGGCATGTTTAGATGCTGTTTTAGAGCCTCTGGTGGGGTTTTGCCCATGAGAACCTGATTTGAGGCCCAACAAAGCAGAAACAGGGTTTGAATCATGTTGTTCACTGATGTGACTTTTCAGTTATTTTAAGTTAAAATATGAAATAATGAAAGAAAGGTGCTTGGCAAAGGCGCTGCTAGTCTACTCTGGATATTAAATAGAGTACCTGTTATGCATGTGTATAACTGGATAACTACAGGAAATTATTTTTGAATTCCAAATGAGACCATTTATTCTTCTTCCATATGTCTGCATATGTTAACAATAAAATGAAGGAAATAAAGTCTTTGCTCATGTTTCTATATTTTTTGTACCAGTAACTGCACTGGAATTCATGTATGTACTTACATGTGCTTCATTTATTTTCTAAAAAGAACATGTAAAATAATGCTTTTTTGAAAATGCTAAATGAAAATTAGCTTACCAATATACAAGCCATTCATAATTGCTAAATTAGGCTAAAATAGAAGGCTCCAAGTGGTTTTAAATGAAAGGCCATTTGGGAACCATAAGACCCAGCTCTTCTATAGGGAGCCAAACTAAGTCTTTGAAAAGAGACATATTTCCCATCACTGTCACACACAGACTGGGCCATGCAGTGAAGGAGAGTCTTTTTTAGGCATTTTTTGGCATCAACATCATCATTAACTTTGTTTATATTGTAACTTTGTTTTGAAAGGTGCTAAGTGCTTCACAGGACAAGATAGGAAAGAAACCAAACATTTACGGTGAGACAGAAATGAACATCATAAAGTATACAAAAGAATTAATGACAAACAAGTAAAAGCAATATAGAAACATTTTATTAAACTTTTTGTTAAATTAAAAACAATCACTAGGAGAAGATAATAAAACAATTATGAAGATCAACATAGACATTACTTAATGTGGAGGCAAAGAAAAAGCCTGGTTATAAAAATATGTCTGAGATTTAAAAGTTGATAATGAGCTTGGCAGTCTGATCTCCTTGGGGAAACTGCTCCAAAGAGTGAGAGCCGTGACAGAAAAAGCATCAGCAAAGTACGTAGGTGGAGCCAGCAGCAGTTTAGCCTAGCTTGCTATATATTGCTATACAGTGCTGTGAAAATGTATTTGCCCCCTTTGTGATTTCATTTTTACACAGGGCCAGGTAGGTTTGGATAACTTTTATTTACCTTAATAAAATCATCAATTTAAAAACTGCACTTTGTATTTACTTGGGTTATCTTTGTCTAATATTATAAATTGACGATCTGAAAGGTGACCAATATGCAAAAAACATAAAAATAAAAATTACAGCACTATATAATAAGCTGTAAAGCCAGGGTTAGAGTTTCTTTCTTTATAGTGATTAAGTTCAAGTATGTTAAGCTAACTTACACACGTGAGAATAGTGTCAATTTTAACACTAGATTAAAAGGGGGGAAAAAATCCCATAATATTGAAATTGGTTTAATATACAGCAGTCAAATTTCCAACAATTATACAAAACTCGGCAAACAGAGAGTTACCAACCTATAACAGAGAGGTCAGCAGCATTTCCTTGAGGATAGCAGATGACTTGAATGACAATTTTCTTTTGATAACAGCTTTCTGGGAAGCAATTAGATAATTTGGCCATTCAAAATGGTCTGTGCCTCTAACCTGAACAGATAACACCAGCATCTTCACCATGCCCACAGTTATTTTCTCCAAAACCGGGATGTGAACACCGTGTAAGAGCAGCCTCTTGGCCTGAGCATTCCACATTATCCAGCCATATTGGACCAGAACCTCTACCAAAATGGGCACTTGTAGGTGCTGAAACAGCATGACCACAACCAAGCTGTCTACAGACCACATCAGCATCACTCATTTCCCAATCATCATCACACACAGTTCCCCACTGTCCTTTATAGAAGACTTCTACTCTGCCGGAGCATTCACCTGATCCATCCACCAACCGGATTTGTGCTGCATAAGAGAACAGAAATAGTGAATACAAATACAAAGTCATTAACACAAACATTTATATGCAATCCTGAAAGGACTTGAAGGAATGCTTGCGTACACGTGTGCATATGTTTGTAATAAAATATAAATACATAGATCATACAGTTTATATACACTCTCTCAACTTGGATAGTATATAGCATATCAGTCAGTTTTATTAAAAATAGAGTATTAAAACAACAGTTTGCTTTATAATCTGTATAATAACAGTGTATAATACTCATGTGTATGCAAGATGAGTAACTAGTAAATAAACTTAGCTGTGAAGAATAAGTACCAATCCTGGCTTTATCAAAACATGTCTGTCAGCACGTCTAAAACTTACATATAGCAATCTACAGCAAGTCAGGCCAAACAGCTGCTGGCTTCACCTACTCACTCAACTTGAAGCCAGGAAAATGCTATTGCTATTTTCATCTCTTGAAAACAATGCATTAAAGTGTATTATTATTTAAATACACTATTTTAAAAAAGTACACTTAGCGACTTGAGGTGAATGTTGTGATATGGTGCTATATAAATAGAATTGAATTGAACTATTTCCATAAGCTTCCATTTGCACTGATTTAACAAAAATCACAATTTTCACTCCACTGTTTTTGTGGAATCTCATGTTGATAATTTTGCTGTATATTATGTATTTATCTCACAAATAGTATAAAAGACCAACTTAGTTTCAGGATCTGAAAAGTGAACCTGGTCACCAGGAGGTGACCTTTTTTTTTTTTTTTTGCAAAAAGACCTCCAATCCTACACAAGTTTGATGGAGAACAAGTTTTTGGCTTGACCTCTATAGATATTTACACCATAAACATGAGTTTATGGTCTGAGTCATTCATTTAAAAAAAACAAAACAAAAAAAATGTTAAAATAATTGTAGTTTTGAAGTATACTGGTTAATAAATTTGTCTTACATGTGATGGTTACATCTGAAAGGGCATCTGGTGTAAAGTCAATGTCAAAACAAAAATATAGGTCCATCTGCTGTGGTGACCCCACAGCAGGACTTACCTGCACAGAGAACACCAGCATCATGTTCATGCTCGCAGGTCGCTCTCGTAAAACCATTAACCGAGCATTGCTGAAGAGAAGTCACGTTGTCAAAACATGAATTGCCAGCCTCCACCACTGACCCACTGCCTCCGCCAAAAAATGCCCCCCATGAGCACTGATGGCACGTCCACACTCCAGCAGCTCACACACCACTGCAGCTTTACTTAGAGTCCAGTCTGTGTCACATACTGTCTGCCACTGGTCTCCATGACGGACCTCCACTCTTCCAGAGCACTCATCACTACCGTTGACCAACCGAACCACCAAGCTTCCTGTGAAGTCAAGTAAACTCAAAGTGTAGGTACAAAAAACTGTTTAAATTCAGAATGCAACATCTTTATAAATAAGAAACTATGAAGAACGATTAAGTTAACAGTGTAGCGTTTTGGTATTTTGAAAAGTTGGGATGTTGTGTGAAAGTAAAGTAGAAGCAAAAACAATGATAAACATATTTCAGCCACAATAGTAGGTAGAAAACATCAAATGTTTAAAATGAGAAAACAATTTAAAGAGAAATAATAGCTTATTTAGAATTTAATGACAAGAACACGTTTCAAGAAAGTTGGAACAGGGCCATCTTCTTTTAAAAACAGTCTGTAAATATTCTTGTTTAATATAGTATTCTAGCTGCTCAACAGTCCTGGTTCTCCTTTTTTGTTTCATGATGCACCAAATCACGGGTAAAGCATCTAATAGCTGGTCCACCATGTAGAGACCATACCAGGTCTATTGCACACTTTGCTGTGATACTAGGTAGAATGTTTTCAGTTGGTGAAAGGTCTAGTCTACAGGTAGGTCATTTCAGCATGCCATTCATCATTTAGTACTAAAACCATGATATAATAAAAGCTAAAGCATGGTTTTTGTACTGTTTTACTGAAATGTGGAAGGCCTTCCCTGAAAAGTACATCATCTAGATTAGAGTACCTGTTGCTCTAACACAAGGGTTTCAAACTCCCGGCCCGCAGGCCACTTCCAGCCAGCAAATTGATGTCAAAAGTATAATACAATTTGGCCCTTTAAGTTACTTTTTTTAAATTTCACTTTCCCCTCCAATTAAGATGACCATTTCTCATGTAATTTAAAAAATGATCGTCTACTATAAAGTGATCCCGATGTTTCTGTGTGCTTTTATGTGTAATGTCTTTGCTTATATTGGTAAATAGAGTGCAGTCAGCATGATTTATGAAGGACTTATATATAATGAAGGAATAATCTGTTTTGCAAGAATCTTTAGGAGTCTGTTATTATACCTACATTATAATCAATCCAGTGCTTTTTTAGAATAGAATAGAATGCCTTTATTGTCATTGTACAGGGTGTACAATGAGATTGTACTTAAAAATGTGACATATTTGTTGCAATTTCTGCAGCCTTCTTAGCCAGATTTCTGTTTAAAAAGACATTTTTAATGTCAATCAGTTTTACCTTAATAAAAAAATTAATATATTAAAGTCACTTTGCCAAAAACTGATTGCAGCTTCTACCTTGTGATAGAAATGCTCTTTCTCTCTCAAAATGACTTGAAATCATTCATGAGAGTTATGTTTGACATATGTTTCACAGATTATAGGTCAACAAGTCATTTACAACAGTTTAAATACAGGCAATCATATTTTGGCAAATGCCAGAAATCGCTTTTTGGCAGACGATCACTTTTTGGCAAAACACCAGCCACTGTTGAATGTAACTAATAAAGTAACTTGTAATCTAAATTAGTTATTTCTAAAATTAAGTAATCAGTAAAGTAACTAAGTTAATTTTAAAGGCGTAATCAGTTATCAGATTACTTTTTCAAGGTAACTATGCCATCGCTGACCCCCTTACATCATCGCTTGATGTGGACTGCATTTTTTTTCCACAGTGCATTTTATGAGGACGATTTATTCGCAAAAACACAACGCGTCTGGTGTGTTTGTTGGTTACAGGACAAGTTTGCATTCGAAAGATTCGGAATTTCATGTCGTTTTTACACAACGCATCTGGTGTGTAACGGCCTTAATACGCACCATGCAGTGAAATAGCAATATAAAATTTTGCATCGAGATGGCACGTCCTTCTGCCGTTTGCATCACACATTCTTGGTTCCAGACCAGCTAGCTTGCGGTGCTGGAGTTGAACCCTTTTTTCAGCCAAGCACAGAGTGGGTTCGCAGTGGAAAAAACACTAAACAGATCAAATAGTGGCACCAGCACTCTGTTGGTGGAAAAAGGGCCTCAGAGATTCTGGGTTCATTTAACTCTCATGAGAAAGCAGTGGCAGGGAGAGTTTCATGGTTTAATCCCAGAGTTGAAGCTGCATCACGGCCATTTTCAACAGTTGAGACCACATCTGAGGAGGCAGAGAAATAATTTCAGGGAGCCGACTGACACGAAGCAGTGTCTAGTTGTGTGTCTGAGGTAAATAGTATGATTTTATTGTTCCCACATCACTGTATATTCAGTGTATCAGTGTACGTTTTTCAGCTATGAGATTGCATGTTGCTAAATGCAGCACTCTGATCGGTCAGAACAGTTTATTCGCTTGCAAAAAATCAGAAAAATCAGTCGAGTCCTAAAAATATTTTTAACGCATGAAACATTCACATGAAATTTATGCGTACAGTGTGTAAAGGCCTACACAGTGGATTCACATTTATTATTATATTTAGAGAAAAATCACAGTTTTTTATGCCGGACGTATCAATTATTTTGTTGTAAGGAGAGTTTATTTGACTGCGTTGCTCTGTTGGCAAACACTGTGTTTTACATATATAATGCATTAATCCACTCTGTCAGTGTTTGCCGACAGAGCAAAATAGTCACTCCTTTATGAAATGTAATTAATATATATATATATATATATATATATATATATATATATATATATACATATATATAAACACAAACTGTGGCCCCCGGGACATTTGAGTTTGAGACCCCTGCTCTAAAATCAGTATGTACTGTACCTTTCAGCAATTTTGGTGTCCTTGCAGAGATGCAGGCTTTTGAACACTGAAAACAAGCTGAATGATCCTTGCCTCTTTATTTCGGAGGATACAGCGTCCATGTTTTCCATAAATTTTTAATCTAATTTCAATTATATGATTATCTTTTATAGGTTCTATTGTGAATCAAATATGGGTTTATGAGATTTGCGAATCATTGCATTCTGTTTTTATTGGCATTTCACAGTGTCACAACAATTTTTGAAGTTAGGTTTGTATGTTTTTCTTACCTGTGCAGAAAACACCAGCAACTACAGTGTTGTTGCAACTTCTGTCAGGAAGTGGTCTTTGTGGACACTGAGTCAATGTGGACTCCATTCCATTACATTCAATTTGATCAGTCCAGGTCCCTCCTGTACCAGGGCCAAGCTGAATAAGCTTATGAGGCCTCCCACAGTTCAACTGTCTGCACACCACTGCTGCAGCATTCGGTGTCCCAGGATTCAGCACAAAATGTCCCCCACTGGTCTTTATTGTAATACTCTACTCGTCCATTGCAACGAGTTGATCCACCAGTTAATCTCACTTTACCTGGAAATGATAATTATATTCATTGACGTAAAATCCAACTTAGCCCAAAGTGATTTGGCCTATTTTACCTGGTATTTACATTACTTTATCTTTTTATTGACTAGTTTTCATATTATGTTAATTAAACTGTGCGTCATGTTGATCACCTGGTGCCTTAGCCTTTTAATTGTGTTAAACCTCATGGTAGTGGATAGCATGGATGTACACACATACTGTGGAGCCCTAGCCACAGATTCAAAATCCAACAAAATGAGTCATGGAGGAAACCAGGGAATTTAACAGTGTGTTGAAGGATTGGCAAGAGATTGGCAGCAAAAGTCGTCTTTAATTCATAATTCAGTGGTTACTGGCCATAACCACACCAAAACTGTACAAGCATGAATGAAGCCAAAAATTTAAAAAACTACAAAATTATCAATCTGGTGGTTTGCATGAACACATTAATTGAACCCACTGATATTTGATCTTTGTGAGATCTTTTTGGATTCATTTACTTTTTGAAACTCTCATTATAATTTGACACCAAGACTTACCTGAGCATACCACAGAGGCTTCTTCAATATGATCAGTGCTAGATCTGGTATAGTCTCTAAATATGCACTGTGTGAGAGAGCTCTCTCCACCGTTACAGTGGCTCTCATACCCTCTCAGAAGTCCACCTTGATCAAATGACCCTGTGATCTTGACAGGATTTCCACAATTCATCTCCCTGCACACCACTGTAGCTTCATTCATTCCCCAGTTAACATTAAATACTGGTGACCAGTGTTCACCACGGTGGACTTCCACCCTTCCTGAGCACATGTCAGTCCCATTGGTCAGTCGAATGGTAGCTAGAATGCAAAGTAAAAGAGAATAGTAATTGAAATTCATTTGATATTGACATAAAGGTTAGAGAGGACATAGTAAAATGACAACAATAGCTTTTACCTGAACAAATCACTCCTGCATCTTCACCATGACCACAGTTATTTATTCCAAAGGAGTGATGTTTGCAGTGAACGAGGGACATCTCATTACCCAAACAGTTGACATCATCCAGCCAGATCACTCCTTGGCCTTCACTAAAGAAGGCGCTAGATTTGGCTGTCTGAGGTGGACCACATTCCATGGCTCTGCACACCACCTGAGCATCACTTAAGTCCCATTCATCATCACACACTGTTCCCCACTGGCCGCCATGTAGAATCTCCACTCGGCCAGAGCATCGGTCAGGGCCATTCACAAGTCTTAGTGGATGACCTGAGGACACAGATTAAAGGATTAACAATAAATATTGAACGCTGTCAAAAGGATCCAATTAAGCAGTTTATAAAGGACTCAAGAGCTACATGTATATTGTAAAAAAAAAAAAAAAGAGGATTATTTTCAATGTGCAGTATGCTGATAAGGGTCCGTAATTATCTGAAATACCACCATAAGTAGGTAATAGCTATCTTTTAAGTCAATGGCTAATACTGGATTGGTTATTGCTTGGTTATCCAAGAACATATATCATGTGGCTAACTTTGGCTACAGATGCATCTTAACCTGGAAAATTGTATTTTACTAAATGTTACCAGGAAGTTTTGGTGTTAAAGCTCAGGTTCATTTCCAGAAGAATATTATTTACAAATCAGCTTAGCCACACTAGCCCAGACACCTCTAGGTGAGTCCCAAAATATAGTGTCACATGGCCTGCTTGTTTTATTTGACTAAAACAACCTTAACATGTAAATATACACTACATTGACTGAACTATTGTGCCACACCTCTTAACCTTTGAATTAAGGTGTTTCAATTAGTCCCACTACCACAAGCAAGGTTCTAGCCAGAAACTTTTTTCAGCCTAGTGCCCCTAAAAGCCGCTCCCACTTGTTAATTGAGTGACGGGGCTTATGTATGTAACCGGAAAGCACCTCTGAAACCTAGGCAGTAATCATAGTCTTTGTGGATGTGTAAGTACATTTCTTGAGGTGCATGTCAGGTTCAGTTCAGAGAGGATTTTCGGTTATGTATGTAGGACCGACGTAAAACTCTAAATCAGGCCTTATTTTATTATTTATTTATTTTAGTAATTGAGTATTCTATCCATTACTCCATCAATTAATCAAGTAATCTGATAAGAAATAATTTTTCGTATTAACAATTCATCTGCATATTTTAACTTCCGTACCGCAGATTTTTCCCTGTGTGAAACAAACAGCGGTGGATGGAGCAACTCCTAAGTTCTCTTTTCTTCACCTGCTGATCAGGTGGTTGATGAAGGACCTCCAGCTGTTGGTTACAGGAACAACGGCTCTTTGCGCTTGCTGCGTGTGTGCAGACAGACTGCACATAAAGCAGCTTCTGTTGTGGTTTTGTTGAAAAACTGGAGGCTGCATGAGCTTAATGATGTAATGCTTTTTTAAAATTTACTTTATGTAATGCCCCCAAGCCTATTGTCCTGAGCAGCTGGAAAACCAGGTCCCCTCAGCTGGCAGGGTAACGGTATTGATTTATCTGGACTGCCTCTTTATTATGTATTACAGGAATTGTAATCGACACTCTCCTCTACAGCCTAGTGTTGCAGCACTTCAAAAAAACTGTCATATGCATGTCTTCAGTTGTCATTTATTGATCATTTGTTAAGACTTTTTTTTCTTTATTTTATTTTCCCTGAGGCATTTCTTCATTCTTTTCAATTCCTGCTGACAGAGAAACTGAAAAAATATGACATGAATGAATTATTTTATGTTGTTGAAAGTGAAAGCTCTTGCATGTATAGGCTTCCACTAATTATAAAAACTGACATCTGACAGCTCTGAGCAGGCAAACAAATATGGTGGATGCTAGTTTCGGTCGGGTACACTTTTGGTGACATCACAGGCCTAGTTGCTCAGTCTCCCTTATTCTCTTGTTGCTGGGAGACCTCATGAGAAATAAGAGAACAGCTGAAAAGGCAGTTTAGTGAAAAAAAAAATTAGGCTGACTTTGTAAATCATGGTCATACTCTGTTTTTAAATTAGGCTTAGCGGCTAATAACTAGTCCCTTGTGATCATTAACCAGTGAGATTACCAAGATGGTGACGGCAAAAACACTCAAATCACTAGGCTCCATAATAGGACTTCACAAACCAGTTGGTGACATCACGGTAGCCATCTTTTATACGGTCTATGAGCTCATGAAAAAATATGTGAGAATATTGAGCATATAATATGTCCAAAAGTTGCAGATGGTACCAGAAAAAAAGCCACAAAATTTGTCACTAGTCATATTTTGGAAAAAAAAAGTTGCTAAATCTAGCAACAAAGTCGCTAAGTTAGCAACAGTGCCGTATCGAGCGTCCCATCCCTACTGTTCAGTTCTGTCTGAGTTTTCTGCCATTAAAACTGACGAAAAGTGAAGTCATGACCAGAGTCCTGCTTTGTGGTCCTAAAACCTGCCTGCCTCTGCGTTTTTCATGACAGAAATGGCAAAAGTTTAGTTTATATCGTTTACTGAATAAAAAATTAGGTCAGCCATTTTTATACTATGATCTCAGGAAACAATATGCAAGAATTTTGAACACATAACATAAAAGGCTTTACCTGCACAGAGAACACCAGCATCATCTTCATGCTCGCAGGTCGCTCTTGTAAAACCCTTAACCGAGCATTGCTGAAGAGAGGTCACGTGGTCAAAACATGAAGTGTCAGCCTCCACCACTGACCCACTGCCTTGGCCAAAAAAAGCCCCACCATGAGCACTGACAGCACGTCCACACTCCAGCAACTCACACACCACTGCAGCTTTACTTAGAGTCCAGTCTGTGTCACATACTGTCTGCCACTGGTCTCCATGACGGACCTCCACTCTTCCAGAGCACTCATTACTGTTAACCACCCGGACCGCCAAGCTTCCTGTGAAGTCAAGTAAACTCAAAATGTAGGTACAAAAAACTGGTATCTACTTAGGTATATTGAACACTATTTAAATTCATAAGACAATAATAAGACAATATCTTTAAAAATAAGAAACTATGAAACTGCAAACGTTACATTTTGATATTTTGTATACAAACCAATTACTGAAAAGTTGGAATGCTGCATTAAAGTGAAGTAAAAACTAAATGCAATGACAAAACCATGTTTTTATTCACAATAGTATGTAGAAAACCTTTCAAGTATTTAAAATCAGAAAATGTACAATTTTATGAAATATATTAGACCTTTTTGAATTTGGTGGCCATGGTCCAACTCAAGAAAGTTGGAACAGGGCAATGTTTTCCACTGTGTAGCAGCCCCTCTTCTTTTAATAACAGTCTGTAAACATCTGGTAACTAAGGTAACCAGCTGCTGGACTTTTGGGAGAAGAATGTTGTCCCCTTCTTGTTTGATATAGTATTCTAGCTGGGGTTTTTTGTCTTTTGTTTCATGATGCACTAAATGTTTTAAATTGGTGAAATTTCTAGATTACAGGCAGGTCATTTCAGCACCTCCCATGCTGTTGTGATACCTATACATACATCTACAAGCTTTCAAGTCCATAGTCACCAGTGCACCCCCATTCCACCAGAGATGAAAGGTTTTTTTCTAAAAATATGTTTTTGGACTTTTTTAGATAATGTACAGTAAAGAGAGACAGGAAAGTGGGAAGAGAAATATAGGGGAAGACACGCAGAAAAGGGCCACAGGTCGGGCACAAACCTGGGCCACCTGCATAACAGGCATGTTGCATATATGGTCACCTGCCTAGCCACTCAGGCACCCGGAGTTGCTGGCTTTTGAATTGAACACTGATAAAAAGCCATATTGTCCCTCGCCTCTTTATTGTGGAGAATGCAACGTCCATGTTTCCATAAAGAATTTCAAATGTCAATAATATGATTATGTTTTATAGATTCTATTGCGAGTCAAATGTGGGTTTATGACATTTGCAAATCATTGCATTCTGTTTTTATTTACATTTCACACAGTGTCACAACATTTTTTGGAATTACTTTTGTATATTTCTTCTTACCTGTGCAGAAAACACCAGCAAGTACAGTGTTGTTGCAACTTCTGTCAGGAAGTGGTCTTTGTGGACACTGAGTCAGTGTAAACTCTGTTCCATTGCATTCAACTTGATCAGTCCAAGTTTGTCCTGTACCAGGGTCAGGCTGAAAAAGTTTATGAGGCTTCCCACAGTCCAACTGTCTGCACACCACTGCTGCATCATTCATGTCCCAGGATTCAGCACACACAGTCCCCCACTGGCCTTTATTGAAATACTCTACTCTTCCATCGCAAGGAGTGGATCCACCAGTTAATCTCACATTACCTGGAAATTATACTTATATTATTTATGTTATATTACTGTATGTATAGTCCAACTTATGCAGTGATATGAGCTTAGTTACCTAATCTTATTTACATTACTTTGTCTTATTGTCTTATTTTTAGGGACACACTGATAGAAATGCCAAAGTTTGGTACAGATTGGTAGAGGCTAGGGATCTCAAACTAGTTTTCTTATTTTGTCTCATATACATCTATCACCCGGTGCCTTAGCCTTTTAATTTTGATGCACCACATTGCAGTGGTCAGCATGGATGTTCACACATAAATAGTCCAAAGTCCAGCTAGCCATGGATTCAAAATCCAGCATAATAAATGGAGAAAAACAGAGAATTTGACAAATTTGTTTCACTGCTAATGCTACTGGCTCATCGATATGCTTGATCTGTGGGTGAGCTTTAGTCTAAACTGAAACTGTCTTTTTTTTCTTTTTTTTTTGCTGTATGCTAAATTTTTTTTATTATCAAAATTGGGCACTTGAATTCATTTAATTTTAACAAACAGGAGTATCACTCAGAGAGGCCTGCATTAAATCTAAAGTGCATCAAACCAACGCCAGATGGAAAGATAAAATATCAATAATCATGAAATAAATAATCATTATACCAATTAGGGCTGCAAGGATTAGTCGACATTTTCGACAATAATCAACAATAAAAATAGTTGATGATGAATTTAATTGTCAATAATAGTCATTTTTTATTACTGATGTTTTTTTTTTTAACAGAGTGAGACATCTTCCTGTCCATCTATCTCTGGCGAGCTTCACACATGCACAATAGCATTCAGTGGTATGTTTAGTCATGGCGGCTAATGGTGAAAGAACACGGTGTGCTAGACGATCCAAGGTTTGGGACAATTTCACACTCCGTTTTTTTTTTTTTTTTTTTTTAAACAGAATGACTGAGTGTGAGTGTCATCGCCTAATTTGTATAATTGGTCATTTGCATGTAGTTGCAATCGTGGCTGCAGGAGAGAGGAAAAACATCTTTGGAGAGACAAATAGTGTAGATAAAAAACACCATAAATATGTTTAGAACTACAAACAAACTTTATGAAATAGCTTAATAACTTTAATGCTTTGCCTAGACCCACATTACATAGATCAATTTTGTCTCATATTGTTTAATGTTAGAATATCAAATTTAACAAAAACACTTATGTGGGGTGAGACTGCTAGCTAAGTTCAACCCTCCTCCTTTATCTGGGCCACTGTTGCCAACTTGTGTAAGAAACCTCACTGTCGCCTGCCTCAAAGGTTGATAAAGGCCAAAGTGAGGTCGGGGATGGGAGCCGATAAGCAGGCTCGGTGTTTAAGTGAGGTTCGAGGGTTTGGACGGTGGAGTCGAAGCGAGGTCTGGGCGATGTCAACGTATACGAAGGGACGCAGTAAGAAGGCTTTATGTACACAAAACACAGCGAAGGCGGAGGATTTCACTGTCGCTAGTCACTTTTTGGAAAAAAAAAAGGTCACTATGGGGGTTTGAAAGTCCGCTAAGTTGGCAACACTGAGCACAACCAAGGTCCAGTTGTTTTTCCGGGTTTGTTCCTGCTTTCTACACTAACCTCGTGAGAACTGCCACCCAGGCTACTGCAGGTGGCAGTTCTCGCAAGGCTAGTGACGGAATTCAGTTTGGACCGGCAGGAATACTTTTATAAAATGATTAAAGTGTCATTTCATAATTATGTGATTCATAATCCGATTAGTCGACTAATCGTTTCAATAGTCAGTGACTAATCGACTATCAAAATAGTCATTAATTGCAGCCCTAATACCAATAGCCTTTTTATACTTAATCAGATATGAGACCTGCTGAATAAATTAGCAGGTAAGCTTAAATACCTAATCTGGTGGTTTGCATGAACACATTAATTGGAACCACTGACATTTGATCTTCTCGAGAAAGAATATCATGGATTCATTTACTTTTTTAAACTCTTGTTATAATATGGCATCAAGTCTTACCTGAGCATACCACAGAGGCTTCTTCAATATTATCAGTGATAGACCTGGTATAGTTTCTAAATGTGCACTGTGTGAGGGAGCTCTCTCCACCGTTACAGTGGATCTCGTAACCTCTCAGACCTCCACCTTGACCAAATGACCCTGAGATCTTGATTGGCTCTCCACAGTTCATCTCCCTGCACACCACTGTAGCTTCACTCATTCCCCAGTTAACATTAAATGCTGGTGACCAGTGTTCACCACGGTGGACCTCCACCCTTCCTGAGCACATGTCAGTCCCATTGATCAGTTGAATGGCTAGAAAACAAAGTACAGAAAATCAGCATTTTAGATAAAGCATACGAACTTAAATCCATGTGATGTTCTCACTCGTATCGTGGCAATAACTGCAGTATAATCAATAATAGAAATTCTGTTAAGCAAAAAAGAATAATAACATCCAAACTAATATCTAAAGGTCAAAAAGGACACTGTGAAATGACAACAATAGTTTTTACCTGAACAAATCACTCCTGCATCTTCACCATGACCACAGTTATTTTCTCCAAAGGAGCGATGTCGGCAGTGCACGAGGGACGTCTCATTACCCAAACAGTTGACATCATCCAGCCAGATCATTCCTTGGCCTTCACCAAAGAAGCAGGATTGGCTGCCTGAGGTGGTCCACAGTCCATGGCTCTGCACACCACCTGAGCACCTCTGAAGCCCCATTCATCATCACACACTGTTCCCCACTGGCCGTCATGCAGAATCTCCACTCGGCCAGAGCATCGATCGGTGCCGTTCACAAGTCTTAGTGGTGGCTGACCTTGAGAACACACATTAAAGCTTTAACAATAAATATTACAAGCTGTCAGATCGAAATCCCATTAAGGAGTTTATTAAGAACTCAAAAGCTACATGCATATTATAAACAAGAGAATTTGTAATCTGTTTAAAAACCAGCATTCACAAATTTTTAAGGATTAGTTTGAACATGCAGCTGATAAGACTCCGTCATTATCTGAAATACCACCCTAAGAGGGTAGTGGTTGTCACCCTGTTTCAGTGGCTCATACTGGATGGGTTATCACTTGATTATCCAAGAAAATGTGGCATGCGGATAACTTTATAGGTTGGGGTGTATTTTAACCTGAAACAAGGTCTTTTACCAAAGGTATCAAGGAAGTTTTTGTGTTAAAGCCCACGTCCATTTCCAAAAGAATATTATTTATAAATCAGCTGAGCTGCACTAGTATAGACACCTCAAGTTGTTTCCAAAGAAAAGATTTAACAATATCATCTGCATGTTTTATTTGGCTAAAACAGCTTTAACATGCAAATATACACTATATGGACAAAACTAATGTGCCACACCTCTTAATCATCAAATTCAGATGGTTCATTTACAAATGAACCCACTTAAAATGGCCGGCCGATCCGAGACGAGTTCTTGGCGGGTCCATGGCAGGTTCATGGCCGAAATGAGAGCTCCCCCGTATGACGTAGGCAATGCGGCCATGGGTGGAAACGCCCCTAAGCAGCATTTGGGAAAACTGGTGGTCATGTCTTGTGTATCTACCAGGAGGAGCAGTGATAATGGAAGCGCATTCGTTTAGGGCCCGCTACGCTGTATAGTCATACATTTTATATTTGCTCAGGAGTTCTGTAATTCTAACAGAATCATAATTCTGAACCTTTCTGTAAAACACTTGTATAAAAAAATGTTTGCTGCCAGTAAAGTAGAGAATGTACACACTGAACAAGCTGACTCATGAACATGAAAGTGTGAAATGATTATTTAACTGCACTGCTAACAAAAACACATGACATGACTTGATTATTGCTGGGTTCTGTCAGTGAACGGCGCATTTATAGGACAGAGAGGAGCAGGATTGCGCAACAATGCTGTATGTGCATGTGTACTCTGCTCTAAAGAAATATGGCAGAAATATGTGGAGCTCTGTTCAAAACATTTAGGATGAAGACTCCCTGAAAAACTACTTTAGGGGAGGGACCCAAAGATTTGGCTCTTACAACTAATCCCGTGCTGCTGATGTGCCAGTGTTGTGCCAAAAAGTGATCATCTGCCAAAGGGCGACTTCCGGTACAGTATTTGCCAAAAAAATTGCCTGTTTTGCACTCAGTTTTTGGCAAAGTGACTTTTATATATATATATATATATATATATATATATATATATATATATATGTCAAGGTAAAACCTGTCATTGACATTAAAAATGTCTTTGAACAGAAATCTGGCTAAGAAGGCTGCAGAAATCCCAACAAATGGCACAACACCTGCTTTCCAAATTAACGTCACAGCGGCAACAATCGCAGTCATGCCGCTGTGATAGCAACCAAATGCAACAACAGGCACATGTTCAGCAACAGTGTCCAGCTATTTATAGGTGCAAAAACTGTGTATGCTGACAGGTAGGAGAGAGTTAACAGAGTGTTAGTGTTCGATCTGAATAACCCTAACCCGATGAATAAATAAGCATACTAATTACAAGATTTATAAAGGGTTACACAGATGTCCTATCACCAGTTTTACAAATAATTTATAGACTGCATAATTTTAAAATGTAGCAAACCACCTGCCACAAACCACTATCTTATTCTGTAAATTAAAATCGTGAACTCTGAAAGTGGCACTGCAAAAAACAAAAGAAATTGTTCGCACCTTTGGATAAAATAAATTAATATTGCGTGTCTCTGGTAAATCGCTAAGTGTAATTTTAAGGAGCAAACTACCATTGCAGACAAGTAGAGAGAGAGTCCAGACTATCATTAGCATTACAGAGGATTCTGATTCTTCTGTGGACGGTTAGGAAATCTGCAGTGGAAAATGTGTGAAAGGTCATACTGACTAAAATTTTGTCAATCTATTTTAGATTTTCAAAACTTGGTACACCATTTATAGTAAGCTGTGTTTTACCCAGTGAAAATACACTGCTCAAAAAAATAAAGGGAACACTCAAATAACACATCCTAGATCTGAAAGAATGAAATATTCTCATTGAATACTTTGTTCTGTACAAAGTTGAATGTGCTGACAACAAAATCACACAAAAATCATCAATGTAAATCAAATTTATTAACCAATGGAGGCCTGGATTTGGAGTCACACACAAAATTAAAGTGGAAAAACACACTACAGGCTGATCCAACTTTGATGTAATGTCCTTAAAACAAGTCAAAATGAGGCTCAGTATTGTGTGTGGCCTCCACGTGCCTGTATGACCTCCCTACAACGCCTGGGCATGCTCCTGATGAGGTGGCGGATGGTCTCCTGAGGGATCTCCCAGACCTGGACTAAAGCATCCGCCAACTCCTGGACAGTCTGTGGTGCAATGTGACGTTGGTGGATGGAGCGAGACATGACATCCCAGATGTGCTCAATCGGATTCAGGTCTGGGGAACGGGCGGGCCAGTCCATAGCTTCAATGCCTTCATCTTGCAGGAACTGCTGACACACTCCAGCAACATGAGGTCTAGCATTGTCCTGCATTAGGAGGAACCCAGGGCCAACCACACCAGCATATGGTCTCACAAGGGGTCTGAGGATCTCATCTCGGTACCTAATGGCAGTCATGCTACCTCTGGCGAGCACATGGAGGGCTGTGCTGCCCTCCAAAGAAATGCCACCCCACACCATTACTGACCCACTGCCAAACCGGTCATGCTGAAGGATGTTGCAGGCAGCAGATCGCTCTCCACGGCGTCTCCAGACTCTGTCACGTCTGTCACACGTGCTCAGTGTGAACCTGTTTTCATCTCTGAAGAGCACAGGACGCCAGTGGTGAATTTACCAATCCTGGTGTTCTCTGGCAAATGCCAAGCGTCCTGCACGGTGTTGGACTGTGAGCACAACCTCCATCTGTGGACGTTGGGCCCTCATACCATTCTCATGGAGTCAGTTTCTAACCGTTTGTGCAGACACATGCACATTTGTGGCCTGCTGGAGGTCATTTTGCAGGGCTCTGGCAGTGCTCCTCCTGTTTCTCCTTGCACAAAGGCAGAGGTAGCGGTCCTGCTGCTGGGTTGCTGCCCTCCTACGGCCTCCTCCATGTCTCCTGGTGTACTGGCCTGTCTCCTGGTAGCGCCTCCAGCCTCTGGACACTACGCTGACAGACACAGCAAACCTTCTTGCCACAGCTCGCATTGATGCGCCATCCTGGATGAGCTGCACTACCTGAGCCACTTGTGTGGGTTGTAGAGTCCGTCTCATGCTACCACGAGTGTGAAAGCACCACCAACATTCAAAAGTGAGCAAAACATCATCCAGAAAGCATAGGTACTTAGAAGTGGTCAAGTTTGATTTACTTGGAGTTATATTGTGTTGTTTAAGTGTTCCCTTTATTTTTTTCAGCAGTGTACTTAAGCATGAAATGTTTACAAAGCATTTGTGAATCACAGAAGTCAAAGTTTTTGTGAAGAAAGCGCCATCTCTTGGTGACACTCTGCAATTGAAGGAAAGGGGTGTGTTCATTCTGGGAAGCCCAGCAGAAGGAGGGGGGACTTCCAGCCGGCTGGGAGTGGCTGCATCTATTAGTGATGGGAAGTTCGGCTCTTTTCAGTGAGCCGGCTTTTTAGGCTCGGCTCCCAAAGAAAAGCCGGCTCTTTCAGCTCTCGAAAGGCTCTTTACTTGTTATCATTTGTAGCCTCATATTTTAGCCTAAATGAGCAAAAATGAATGGTTTGTGTGCTGAGATGCCCTCTTTTTATGATAAAGTTTATAATTGCTTTATTTTGTCCTGTTAAAAAAATCTTACTTTTGTTTAACATTTTAAATAAACCTTTAATGGAACACAGGACAAACAAACACACTGACTTATTTTGCTTTGTGTTCCAGTAGGACGGGTTATAGTTCCAGTTTTGGGGAGGGTGGGGTATGCCACAACAGTTGTTTATTTGGGACCAGACTCACCAAGGTCAATAGACTGAGACCTAGCTTGCCCTCTCTCCTCCAACTGCACCAAGTGATGGACAGTTTTTATATGTCGGTGCATGTTTGTGGTGGAACCTGCTCTCACTGTAATTTTCAATTTGCAATGACGGCACTCTGCTCTGCTATTTCCAGTTTTCTTAAATTGCAGCCAAATGCTGCTTCTTTTAAGAGTATCACTCATATTCATGTGTTTTAGCAGCTGCTGTTTGTACCTGGACTATGACCACACATGGTGAAACAATTATCTCCCCCTCTGCTTTAACTTAATGGTATAATCCTATGTCCCCCTTTGTGATTGGCTGCATGGTGTGCCCATCAGTTCTGCCCCTGTCCTCAGGTTTGTGAGCAGAGCTAATGAGAAATTGGGGAGCCGGCTGTCATTCAATGAGAATCGGCTCTTCTGACTCACTATGAAGCATCGGCTCTTAGAGCCGGCTCTTTTGCGAGCGACACATCACTAGCATCTATAGTCCCACTGCCAGAAGTGCACTTAACCATGCAGTCTGCTTTTACAAACAGTGAAAAAAAGGTCTTTGTAAAGGGAATTTTGTGGGCACCCCACAGTGGACTTGCTCTCAGAAAACCCATGTGGGGTCCATAGTAATTTTGCCCCCCAAAACTGGCAACATGTAGGTAGCCCAATGTTTTTATCAATATATTGTAACTTTGTATCTACACTCCACCCCAGTACTGTTGTTATAATATTTTTTTATATAGGTCTTTATGAAATCTCAACTGCATAATTGTAACCCATTTCATTATCTTTAACTTGTCAGTGGCTGTCATTTGGTTGGTCTTTCAGAACTTTATATTTAATGTTTCTGATGAGCCTCAGCTGTTTAATTAATTCACTAGTAAATAAGTAAAAGAATGAAAGCAGAGTAATTGCTTTTTAATGACCAAACATAGTCTTTGTTATTCTTGCCAAGCAGTAGCAGAGTATATCTGTACCTTTTGTCTCTTACCTGCACATGCAAGAGAAACGCCTTCACATGATCCTGTGTGTTCTTGAAGTTGACATTGGCTGATAGAGCTCACATTACCAGAGCATCTACTTGTAAACCCTCGCAGTGAGCTCTCACCAAAAGAGAAGGAGTCTTGGCTTTTTTTGGGAGCTTCACAGTTGAGCTCCTTACACACAACTGTAGCCTCTTTAAGGCCCCAATTATTTTTGCAAACTTTCCCCCATCGGCCATCGTGGAAAACCTCCACTCTGCCAGAACAGCCATCAGTCCCGTTGATCAATCGGACTGTCTCTGCAAAGCAAAATTTAGTGTGTGGTTAGGATTTTCATTAACACTCAATTTTGAGCAATAAACAGAATAGAGGCTGTGTTTACCTGAGCACACCAGACCAGCATCTTCACTGTGTTGACAGTCATGATGTCCAAATTCTTTGTGAGAGCATTCAGCAAGGGACCTCTCATGACCAGTGCACTCAATATCATCCAACCAAATCTGATCCTGACCTCCCCCAAAGTAAGCCTTGTACTTAACTTCAAGAGCATTCCCACAGTTTAGCTCACGGCATGCGACAATTGCGTCTTGCATCCCCCATCTGTCATCACAGACTGTTCCCCATTGCTCATTATAGTAGATTTCCACTCTACCAGAGCAGCGATTAGTCCCGTTCACCAGTCGAATGGGTTGACGGCCTGTTGGATGTTTGTTTTTTTTAAATGCAAAGTCCATGCTTATTCAGAAATCTTCCAGAAAGGAACTGATGTAACAGTATTACTGATAGTGGTGTGGGGACATGTGTGACTTACTTCCACAAACAACAGTAGCATCATCACAGCTTCCACTGACTTTTAGAAGTGAGCACTGTGAAACAGAGGTCTCATTTCCAGAACAGGTGGGTTTGATTCCAGACAGGTCGTGTGCTTCTCCAAAATACAGTGTTTCAGTCTGAGCGACAGGATCGCCACAGCCAGCCTCTCGGCACACCACCTGAGCTGCTTCTTTGCCCCAGTCACTGCAAACTCTTTTCCACTTACCCTCATGGTAGACTTCCACTCTGCCATTGCAACTAGTGGTTCCACTGACAAACCGCACATGTTCTGCAAATCATGTGGATATTGATAAATGATAAATATAAATGAGAAACAGTGTGAAAACCTGCAAATACAATAATTCTACAAATTCTAATGAGGGTTTGAACTTTTTCAGAACACCAAACTGGAAGAAACTGGTATCTGAAGCATATTACCAAGAGAAAACAAACACAAGCAAAGAATGTTTAAAAAGTAGGACAACAATACTATCATCTCAATAAATTTATACCACTAATTTTCATATATCACAAGATCTTGTGAATGAACACATTTTTGTTTAATCCACGCTGAAGATTGCAAAAGTAGTATTTTCCGGTTTTTAGATCTGAGTAATGCGGGAAAAAAATCAGGAAGTCAGTCTCTCGATGAGCTAGTTTGCTCATTTTAAGACTTATTTGGCCAGGAGCTGGTTAGTTAAAGCCAGCATCAAAACTGGAATCAGCTAGCTCCATCAGACAGTTTTATCTCGTTTGTTTAAATCAGTTAACGCAAAAGGTATACATGTGTTATTAATTTACCTGTTCTCACTTGACTTTAAATACACAAAATAACTGTTTGTAATCAAAACTTAACTTTTAATGTATGAAGTATGTATGTATACACTGCCAATTGTTTTAAATACGGCTTTGAGAGCTCTGTTTGATCAAATGTGTCACCAAGTGGTATTATGGTTTGATGTCCTGTTACTGCTACATAATGATAGCAAAACAAGGTTTTTTTTAAGCTCTGAACCTTTTTGAACCATTGTGTCAAAAATTGGTTTGCTACTTGATGTTTCATTCAATACTCGGGTGACTTCTACTGGCAACAGTTTTATTTATTTATTTTATTTCTTTATTTTGATCTCCATTAGCTGTACCAAGTACAGCTACTCTTCCTGGAGTCAGTCAAAGATAGTGCTACTAAAACAATGTCTTTACTAGCCTTCACAATACCACCAACACGGGGGTTTCACAGCCAAATGAAGCCCAGCAAATGTGACACACCTTTCATGCAAAGAATAACGATTCTTAATATATGTTATGACAATTCTTCAAATGACCTGGCAATCCAACTGTCTTTATGTATTTGTTCTTTGTATGCCATATTAAAAATAATGTGCCTGAGTAATGCCATCTATGAAATAATTTAAAAAAAGGAAATTGGTTTGGTTTGTCACTGATTCTAAATCACATACTGGACAGTGAAGATGTTCATTAATAATGCAATGAGGCAGTAAGTGTTTTTTTCCCCTTTTGTTTGGTGTACTGGATATTTTATTTGCTATTGTGCTTGGTGTACAGGAAATGTGCTTATACACCTCTGGTATTTTTTTCAGGAATAATTATTGTTCTGCAGTAGATGGGCTTAAATGGCTTGTCTTTTAGGGACAACTTCCCTAGCCTTTGAAAACACCCTTCCACACATTTGATCAGCAATTTAAGGCATATGGATGTGTAATTTTTTGTTTCAACTTAAAACTGATGTGTGTCCCAGTGATTCCAGGAGCTATGTGTTCTGTGGCCTTTGCCCTCTGGTAGGGTTTACATTAGCAAATTGGTCCTGGGTAAGGGGCCAGATTAAGAGTGATTCCAATGACCCCTATGGAAAACAAATCAAGGGAACAGTTTACCCTGCCAAGAATAGGGTTAACAGGGCCCCACCCTGGAGCAAGGTTTGGGAAGGGAGTTCGAGGGAGAGCATCTGCTGGCCATGCATTAGTCCAGGGTACCTGGCTGGGCGTAGCCCGAAGAGGAGACATGGGCCCGCTCTCCTGTAGGCCCACCACCTGCAGAAGGCATCCTAGGGGTTGGGTGCAAAGTGTGCCAGGCAGCAGCCAAGGGCAGAGGCAGTTATTTCCATGTCCGTCCATCCATCCATCTATCCAGCCATTTTCTTCTCCTTGAATGGGGCTGGGTCGTGGGGGCAGCAGCCTAAGCAGGGAAGCCCAGACCTCCCTCTCCCCAGCCACATCCACCAGCTCATCCAGGGGGACACTGAGGTGTTCCCAGGCTAGTTAATCTTTCCAGCATGTCCTGGGTCTGCCCTGGGGCCTCCTCCTGGGAGGACATGCTTGTAACACCTCATCCAAGAGGAGCCCAGGAGGATCCTAGTCAGAGGAGCAGGGGCTCTACTCTGAGCCCCTCCTGAATGGCTTCACTCCTCACCCTATCTCTAACGGAGAGGCCAGCCACCCTTCAGAGGAAGCTAATTTCTGCTGCTTGTATTCACAATCTCGTTCTTTTGGTCACTACCCAGAGGTAAGCAGCATCTGCCTCACTGCAGCCAGAGCTCCAATCTGTCTGTCAATCTCCCACTGCCTTCTCCCATCACTCATGAACAAGACCCTAAGATACTTAAACTATCATGGTGAAGAGGGACCCGAGCATGAAAACTAAGCTGTCAATTAACTGGTCAGTCTACTGCCCTACCCTCACCTACGGTCACAACCTTTGGGTAGTGACCAAAAGAACAAGACTGCGAACACAAGCAGCAGAGATGAGCTTCCTCTGAAGGGTTGCTGGCCTCTTCCTTAGAGATAGGGTGAGGAGTACAGCCATTCAGGAGGGGCTCAGAGTAGAGCCCGTGCTCCTCTGGCTAGTATGTCTCCTGGGCACCTCTTGGGTGAGGTGTTATAGGCATGTCCTACCAGGAGGAGGCCCCAGGGCAGACCCAGGACATGCTCGAAAGATTAAATCTCGCGGCCAGCCTGGGAACACCTCAGTGCCCCCCTGGATGAGCTGGTGGAGGTGGCTGGGGAGAGGGAGGTCTGGGCTTCCCTGCTTAGTCTGCTGTGCCCAGGACCCAGCCCTGGGTAAGCAGAAGAAAATGGATGGATGGATGGATAGATGGATGGATGGACATGGAAATAACGGCTGTATAATCAATAACTAAAATTCTAATCAGCCAAAAGGAAAACAAAAATCCAAATGAATATCTAAAGCTTAAAACTGGCACTGTGAAATGAGAACGATAGTTTTTACCTGAACAAATCACTCCTGCATCTTCACCATGACCACAGTTATTTTCTCCAAAGGAGCGATGTCGGCAGTGCACAAGGGACATCTCATTACCCAAACAGGTAACATCATCCAGCCAGATCACTCCTTGGCCTTCACCAAAGAAGGCACCAGATTTGGCTGTCTTAGGTGGTCCACAGTCCATGGCTCTGCACACCACCTGAGCATCTCTTAAGTCCCATTCATCATCACACACTGTTCCCCACTGGCCATGATGCAGAATCTCTACTCGGCCAGAACACCGGTCAGTGCCATTCACAAGCCTTAGTCCTGGATGACCAGAGAACACAGTTTAAAGGATTAACAATAAATATTAAAAGCTATCAAATGGATCCAAGTAAGCAGTTTATTAAGGACTCAACAGCTGCATGCATATTGTGAAAAAAATACTTTTTAATCTGTTTAAAACCCAATGTTCACAGATTTTTAAGGATTATTTCAACATACAGTATACTGATAAGACCATCATAAGGGGGTAATGGCTGTCACCTTTTTAAGTCAATGGCTCATACTGGATTGGTCATAATTTGGTTATCCAAGAAAAGATAGCATGTAGCTTTAGCTTTACTCTGTGAAGACACCTCAAGGTGAGTCCTAAAATATAGTTTCACATCGTCTGCTTGTTTTAGTTGGCTAAAACAGCCTTAACATGCAAATATACACTATTTGGACAAAACTATTTTGCCACGCCTCTTAATCATTGAATTCAGATGTTGCACGTAGTTCCACTGTGTGTATAATGTGCTTAGTGCTTAGCCGTGCAGTCTGCCATTACAAGCATTACTGAAAAAAACGGTCATACTAAAGATCATCTGGATCTGAGTTTGATAGTGTAATAGGATGCCACCTTTGTAACAAGTCAGTTGATGTAATTTCTTCCCCCCAGATGTTCCACGATCAGCCATGAGTGGTATCATTGCAAAACATTTAGGAACCACATCAACTCAGCCATAAAGTGTTAAACCCTGTAAAGTTACAGAGTAAGTTCGCCAAGTACTAAGGCACATCCCAGCAAACATGCCTGTGTGGGCCCACTGTGGGTCACTGTGGGTGAACTGTGGGCATGTGGAGACAATGCTAATCCACACTTACTATCCACACGTCCTACATGAGCCCTACTTGGGTGTGCCCACACAGGGCCGACAGCAGTTTTACCCTTTTGGGCCATCGAGGGAGAATATTGCAGGCACTCCACAGTGGGCCTCCCCACAGGAAACCCATGTGTTCCAATGTAGGGAATGGTAGGTAGTTAGGCCCATTTTGGCAATTTTGTCTTTATGGGTCCCTGTAAGTCAAACGGGTAAAATTGGCCTCCCTGTGGATTAGTCCATACAGTTGCTTTACCCCTCAGGACCCACATAATAGTTTTCTCTCTGCATCCCATAGTGGATTTGCCCATAGAAAATCTATTTATGGACCCCAAAGGGCAACATTTGACATCTCCACACAGCCCCACCATTCACCCACACCTACCCACTGTAAATGAATGAATTAACACCTTTATTAGTCCCACAATGGGGAAATTTACAGTTAACAGAACACCCATCCAAGAAGACAAACAGACAAACATGGGGGGTTAGGTGAACTGTGGCCATGCTGCCCCCTTCTGGAGGCGCTGCCATTAAAAAGACTAAAACAATAGCGAAAACATATAAGGATGAGTGAGAAAAAAAATTATCTCATACGTTGTATACATATACATACACAGTATAAGGTTACAAAAACCTCTGTGACAGTGCAGGAAGCACACAGCATACAGCATGGGAGCACTAGGGTGGGGAGGGGCAGGGATGAAAGGAAACCAGTGGAGGCGGGGGGGGGGCTACTGTGGGGCTGACTCAAACTCCCCTCCTCAGCTAACAGTTCTGATAAGAGGTGGAATGTTCATCAGCAGCTAGGTCAAGGGAGATCAGTCCAACACAGATCAGAAGAAGACAGGACAGCGGGGGCGTAGAGCATCTGTTTACAAAACATCCAGGAGAAAAACTGAGATAACCGGCAGTCCAAGGCTGCCATTGAGCCAAAGTTCTGATTAAACACAGATAGCGATTATGTGCAACAAGACAAGTATGCACTTTATCTGTGATATAAGCTGATACAAAGCAGCAAGTTCAGCCTTAGGGCCCAACCTAATCCACAGGCGTGAAAATTGCATCGCTTTTCTCATGTAAGTGAAATAGCGGTAGAAAATTTTATGTTGAGATGGCAGAGTCACGCCCTTCTGCCGCTTTCATCACACGTTCTTGGTTCAAGACCAGCTAGCTTGAGGGCCTGAGTTGCATTTGCGGTGGAAAAACCGCTGAACGATTCAAATACTGGCACCGTCACCTGGTTAGTGAAAAAAGGGCCACAGAAAGTATAAAAGATCCACACATGCTGCTTTTCCACGACCGAGATGCCAATGCTGGTGCTGGTTTCAACGACCCGGCGAAATGCTTAAGAACAGACCTGCGTTTCCACCGCGCTTTGTGAACTGCTCCTTTACAAATGAGTGTGGACACGGAAGCCGAAGGGCGCAAACGTGGGAGAGCATGCTCCCCTTTCTTGTGCTGCAAACACATTTTATGATCCAAACAAAACTATTGCAGCATCTGTGTGCAGCACAGAGGTAAACACAGACGGCGATTACGAGCAAGATGAAAAGTACACACTTTGCGTCCTTTTATCTGTGACATGAACTAGGGCTGGGCGATATGGACCAAAAGTAATATCTCAATATTTTTTAGCTGAATGGCGATATACAATATATATCTCGATATATTTTCTTCCCAAAAGGTATAACCAAAAAGGCACTTTAGAGTCAAAGCTACATGTCCCAAATGTCACACAGACTTTTTTTTTTTTTTTAAGCCTGTCATGTCTGGCAGATCTTGCAAACAGAACAGTGATCTGAATGCATTGTTATGCCAAACATATTTACTATTTCAAGATGAGCTTTATAGGTTCTCTATAGGCTCCTCTTGTTAGTGTGTCTCCTTTATTTTATTTGTGTTAAAAAGACTATAAAAAGACACAGCTGTTACAGATACAGAGCAAAAATAGCAAAAGGCTGACTTATTCTTTACAAAGCTGAACATCCCGGTACAGGATCCTGTACATGACAGACTGAACAAAATTCCATCTGCAGGATTTTAGCCATCTCAGTAAATCCATAGACATATGTGCTGACGTATCACAGCAACGGGCCCACCCACTCAATGCAGCGCTTGCAAGCACACGTATAAGACCCACTTCTGCTATTAAGGTCATGTGACTTACGGTACATACCAACTTCTGCTGCATATGGCGGCGCTCTCTTACCTGCAGGCAGGGACTCTTGGGGGTCCGGGCGATCCCAAAGTGTACGAAGGAATGCAGTACAAAGGAATGTAGTACAAAAGATGTATGTACACAAAACACGGCGACAGCGGAGGATTTCAGGTTTCAAAAACTCTCCGACCTCACCGGAAAAAGTCGTTAAATTTATTGCTAGGTGCTTTTGGGGGGAAAAGTCACCAGCGGGGTTGGAAAGTCGTTAAATCTAGCATCAAAGTCACTAAGTTGGGAACACTGCCATGCGGTCACTTCCTGCATGATTAACGGGTGAAGTGGAGAGAGGCGGGGCGGTGCAAAGCTGTGCAGAGGCAAACTGGGAGAAGAGGCGAACTGTTGGAGCTACAAGTATGATTTTAATGCGACCTACACTATATCGAAAAAAGCTATATGGTCTCATCTTATATCGCCTATGAAAATGTATCGATAATTTTCAAAAACTCAATATATTGCCCAGCCCTAATATGAACTGATACAAAGCAAGTTCAGCCTTAGAGCCCAACCTACTTTACAGCTGTGAACACTGCATTGATTTTCTCATGTAATACACACCATGCAGTGCAACAGCGGTAGAAAACTTTACGTTGAGATGGCAGAGTCACGCCCTTCTGCCGCTCTAGTCACGCCTTCTTGGTTTGAGACCAGCTAGCTTGTGGGGCTGGAGCTGAACACGTTTTTTGGCCAAGCACCGAGTGCTTTTGCGGTGGAAAAAAACGCTGAATGGGTCAAATGCTGGCACCAGCACCGGAAACCCTGTCAGTGGAAAAGAGGCCTTAGTTTCAGAGTCTGAAAAGTGAACTTTCTTTTTTATGGCCACCAGGAGGTGATACCTGTGGTTGGGAAAAGACCTCCAGTCCTACACAAGTTTGAGAGAAAACAAGTTTTTGACTTGACCTCTATGAAGACGTTCATGCTAAGTTTATGGTCGCAATCATTCTTTTTTTATTTTGTCAAATTCATTAAAATTATAGTAGTTCTACAGTGTACAAGTTGACACATTTGTCTAATATATGAAAGATCCCCAGTTTGAGACCAGGAGGAGACACAAACTGAGACTCAGGAGGTCAGTATACTCCCAGTGCCTGTCCCAAGTCTGGTTAAATGAAGGGTTACATCAGAAAGGGCATCTAGTGTAAAGTCAATGCCAAATTCAAGAATACAGATGCATCTGTTGTGGGGACCGCTCGAGAAATAAGTCAATAAAAAATTTGGTCCATTTTGTAAAATTGGTCATACTCTGTTTCAAAGTATACTCAGTGGCTAACAACTTGAGATCATTAACCAATGAGCATGTGGTTTCCCAATTAGACCCCCGTCTTTCTGATCATATCACCAAGATGGTGATGATACAAATGTTCATCTCAAAGCTCCATAATGGGACTTCACAAACCAGTTGGTGATATCATGGTAGCTACAGCCAGGGTTGAAAGTAAGCCGGTACGGTATGGTACTGCATACCACTAAAAGATTCTGCACCAGTACGCAGTACCGGCAAGAGTTGGAGCAGCTGTCTGCTGTAAAGCCATAATTCAGAACCGGTCACGGCTGTACTTTGGGTCAGAATAGATCCGCTAGCAATAAGCAGTATAAAACACGACTTAATCAGTTAATAAATTGCTATTTTTCTCATTTCAAATTGTTTCTGAACTGTTTGTGCTATGCTGGAGCCTCAAGTCTCTAGCTTCTCTCCCCTCAGAGATCGAGGCTTTTGTCAACAGACAGCCATGTCTTGTAAGCAGGACGGATGTAGTGCATTGCATATGGCAGGCTAGACCCTCCTATTTTGATTGACACCTCATTCGGCCAATCATGTAACTGGCTGCACCAAAATCAATCAAAAAGCTACTTGACCTGGTTATTATTGGCTCTGGAAAACCCATTTCTTAATATTACTGGCCGAATGTGGTGTAAATCATGTCACTAATTGTGTTTCATGTTATTCTGCTCAGTTTCAACAACACTGCTTATGACCAAAGATTTTATTTATGCTACACGAGAGCGCATTCACCTCCACAGTGGTTGCCAAGGGGATTGAGGTTTGTGAAAGTTTGGCAGTTATTTCTTTCCAGAAGTTTTGTATTGGTGGACAGAGGCAGAATGCATGGAGGTGGTCATCAGCTGTGTTAAGTGTACAGTGTGTGAAAACTTCTCAGTTCCTTAACAAAAAAAAAACATATTGCACATTGTCAACTTGTAACGCCCATTAGTTGCACCAAGGAAACCTCCAGATTTTTCCTGTTCAGATGTGTGAAAACCTCATGCAATTCTTATTTTTTGCGCATACACCCCACACGTACGGAGACAGCGACGTAGTGTCCTGCCCTTTTTTTCTTTTTCCGGTTGTTACTTTTTCCTTGCAATTAGGCTGATTAGAGCACACACACGGCCGAGAGGAGGGGAGTCGTTCGCTCTACTGCCTGTAAAGTTTCAGGATTAACACTGGAACTATACTTTTTGAATGTTGTTTTGAGTGTTTGGAAATTTTCATTCTGGGAGTGAGCCGCTTTGATGGACATCGCCGGATTGGTAAACTGTTGAGTGGAAAAGCTCCGATTGGTTTTTTTCCCACCCCCCATTCTTCGGGTGGATTCTGAAGATGGCGAGTGGAGAGACGGGACACGCTGTTGTACGCGTGGAGGGTGTGACGTCGGCGGCCTGTTGTGTTGTTCATCCGAGGAAGGGGACGCCCATCACAAAGTTACAGATAAGACAAAACCTAAGGAAATCAAAACTACCCGGGTAGAGAGAGACCTCAGAACATTTTACGTAGAGAGACATTTGACATCGACATTGACCTGAATCTTGACTATTTTTATTTATTCTGTTTTCTTTGGTTTTTATTATATTTTTTATTTGGGGCCCAGTTTTCTTTCAAAAGGTTTACAAATTTATATTGCTTTTTTTTTTCAGTAAGAAACTCAGTCGCACTAAATCCTTGTTTTTGTCAACTTGTGGGCAGTGTTAATAAATTTTTTTCATGTGTTACCTTTTTCAATCCTCTGTCCACATTTCATTTGTCCTCCCTGAGAGCACCTACTTTTTCTGATCTGGTCCAAGTGAGAGAAGCACTATTCATCCCTGTCTTACAAGGGTTAAAGTTGAAACTGTTACAAACTGATTCTAATTTCTGCCTTATATGTGTGTGTGTGTGTTTGTCACAGTACCGGCAAGAATTTAAAACTACTTTAACCCCTGGCTATAGCCATCTTTTATACTGTCTATGATCTCAGGAAAAACTTGATTTTTTTGAACACATAATATAAAAGGCCTTACCTGCACAGAGAACACCAGCATCATCTTCATGATCGCAGGTTGCTCTTGTAAAACCGCTGACCGAGCATTGCTGAAGAGAAGTCACGTTGTTGAAACATGAATTGTCAGCCTCCACCACTGACCCACTGCCTTGGCCAAAAAAAGCCCCCCATGAGCACTGACAGCACGTCCACACTCCAGCAACTCACACACCACTTCAGCTTTACTTAGAGTCCAGTCTGTGTCACATACTGTCTGCCACTGGTCTCCATGACGGACCTCCACTCTTCCAGAGCACTCATTATTACTGTTAACCAACCGGACCGCCAAGCTTCCTGTGAAGTCAAGTAAAATGTAGCCACAGGTATGGAAGAATGAGCAACAAATTACATGATCTATTTAGGTATATTAAACACTATTTAGATAATATCTTTAAAAAAATAAAAACTATGAAAAACAATCAAGCTAGCAAGATTGCATTTTACTATTTTGTTAAAAAAAAATTACTGAAAATTTAGGATGGTGTGTGAAATGTAAGTTACAACAGAATGCAATGATAAACCCATATTTAGTTCACAATAGTATGTAGAAAGTATGTTTAAACTGAGAACATCTACAATTTAAAGAGAAATAATAGCTCATCTTAAATTTGATGGCAACAACAAATGTCAGAACAGGGCTGTAGTGTTTCTGGTGATTATAAGGAGACGACCGTGGTAGCAACATAACTTAGACTTTATTATCGACAGCAGCATTCACATACAAGCGTCTGTTCTATTGCTTGGCAGACGAGCCCACTACTACACATTGTTCCACTAGGTAGCGTAGTTCTTCAAACAACACACAACACAACTTGGAATATGACATTACCCTCTTTTTTCAGTCATTACCTCGGTAATACATAAACAGCTCTGCTTGCTTTAAACAACAACAACAAAAAACATTTACTTTACCAGCAACTCCAATCCTGCTAAGATTGTCAAATTCTTGTTGAATAATCTCCACAAACAGAATTAGTAGTCAGGGTCTAAACATAATGTCGCATATATTGACATGCTCCAAGAATAGAAAAGATCAGAACACTCAGCTACACAAGCACGAGAATCAACAGGAAGATTCAGGGATTCAAACATCACGTATCTTTACTTGCACTGAAATTTGTGGTTAGAATATCATCCACATAACATCAATACACACATATTACGTAAAGTCTTTTAAATATGCAGGTGGGCGTCTGTTGCTCCTATTGGGATACCTTGATGGAGTATTCCTCATTGCAGCGTTGTCAAGCTGACTGCAAACATCATCATGACCTGATGGAACACCCACCTATGGAGCAATGCTTTTGAAGAACGAAGAATTCCTTGTGATGGATTGTCCATCTCTGGAAGCTGTGATCATGAAACCCTTGATTCTTGTCACTGTATGTGGTCTGACATCAAATGGCGTAGTAAGCTTATTGCGCTTGTCGATGTAACACTGTATCACCAAGAGCCAAAGTGTGTGAAGTGACACGACGGCTCCTGTCAGCATGAGACTTCATTTTGGCTTTGGCCTTGGCGTCTCTTGCTCTCACAGCAGAATCTGAATATCCTTTTGGTGTGCTATTGAATGATGGAATCTTTGTACTCATTGCACATCGAAATAGGAGTTCAGCAAGTGATCTTTCTGTTGTGCTGCGGGGTGTGGAACGATACTCTCATAGGAAAATGTTTAGCTGCTGTTTCCAGGGAATTCCTTGCATGTCTGCCACCCATAGCACTTTGCCTAGGGTGCACATGAATCTTTCAGCTGTAGCATTAGCTTGTGGCTTGTGTTATCTTGTGGTGATGGAAACCTAAGTAGTTAGCAAATTGGGAGAGTTGCCAACTGTTAAATGGGGGACCATTACCAGTCTTAACAACTCTGGGAATCCCAAACATAGCGAAAACTTTGTCAAAGATGGGAATGACTGTGTGAGCTGATGTTGACCTCGCAATTTCAACAACTGGGAGCCGTGTGTACTCATCTATGATGACTAGCAGATATTCTCCAGTTGGAAGTGGTCCATAGAAATCCGCACTGACCGTGCGCCATGGTGTTTCAGGAAGTGGTGTCACTTTTAATGGTTCTTTCTGGATGAATGGGGTAGCAGCCTGGCATGCAAGGCATCCGCGTACTGCTACTTCTGCTTTGCAGTCAATGCCTGGAAACCAAACTTTGGATGTGAGCAGTGCTTTGTTTTGACAATGCCTTGATGTCCTTCATGGGCAAGCTGGACGACTCTTTCCTGCAGAGTGGTGGGAATAACTATTTTTGTCCCACGCAGAATGATGTCAGATGCTGGTGATGTTGTCAGTTCACTACTGACACAACGGAAGTGTTTCATGATGTTGACATGCTGTGATTTTTTTTTAATGTTATGCCATGTATAGACCCTTTTACAGTTTGTAAACAATGATGGGGTAGGTAGCGATGCGAGCGCATTTTGGAAACAGAAATACGGCAGAGTTCAATAGCATTTCAATCTACGAGAAGGGATTATCAACGAAAGATCATGAAAACTACCTGCAAAAATTAATTTTGACCACCGGCAACCAACTCCCCGATTCCTGTGGTATGTTAGCAAGTGGCCCAGTATCCGGGGGCGGATACATGCGTGTATTTGGTGGAGAAACCCAGCATATGTACTGGAGAGAAGTTGCTGCGCATACAAGTCACTGGATTACTTGGATTGCTTACAATTATGTTGTTTGCAGCCATGTACCAAACGTCAAATATCATGACACAGACTCGGAGTTTTGTGGCTTAAAGGCAGAAATTCTTCCAAGTCAAAGACAAGGAAACAGGACCGCTGTGTATGAGGCTTGGGTCATTGTAAACAAGCCAGAGAGCTACGTCCTCACAGCGCATTGTACCTGTATGGCAACGTGAGTACCTCGTCAAACTGCTTTTCTAGCTTGCTAAGAGTTTTCCAGCTGCAGATATTATTGATTTACAAAGGAAAAAATATGTACTGTTCCAGTCATACTGTGAGACATGCTCAACCATTCATATGTGAGTCTGCTCATACTTTTGACTGGCACTGCATATTGTAATCTATAGTGCGATTAAATATTAATTTAAAAATCAGGACTCTGAGTCAATGCCTCACCTGTAAATAGCCAGCCACAATACAGTTTAAAAGCCAAATAGCCTCCCAGCTAATGCTGTTTACTTTAGACACCTGACATCCCGGTATAACCCAAGTAGATAAATAACTTTACCTGATATAAAACTGGCGCTTCAAACGCGAGCATTTCTGATCATGTCCTCAGTCCAATTTTTATCAATACATTTGTTGTCTTGCAACCACAGACGGCTCCGTTTTCACAGCCGTGATCCCGTGGTATTCGGTACAACTTCAGTCTGCTTTTGGTAGAGTAGAAATTCTGACAGCCAAACATGCAGAGCCATACACTTTGATGCTGATATCACTTTTAAATCACATTTAAACGCTGCGCAGTCTCCTTGTTGTTATTGATTTGAATGGAGTAGCAGTTCACTTCTGTTGCCAAAATGCGCACGCATATTTTGATGTAGTAGGCTGTAAAAGGGTCTATTGATCTGTCACTAGTGTGAAGGGATGTCCGTATATGTATAGGTGAAAATGTTCACAGCGCCAGACAATAGCGAGTGCCTCTTTTTCAGTCTGGGAGTATCTCCTCTCAACGTCACTGAGAGAGCGACTGGCATACGCTATTATGTGTTCCACCCCTTTTTCATCTTTCTGACATAAGATGGCACCCAGTCCAATGGGACTAGCATCCACAAGCAACTCTGTATCATGGCCTGGGTAGAAATAAGACATAACAGTGTCACTAGTGAGGCTGTCTTTCAATGTCTGAAGAGCTGCCTGCTGATCTGGACCCCACACCGAAGAAACATCTTTTCTGGTGAGCTGTCGCAGAGCTTCAGAGATAGAAGAGAAGTCTCGGATGAACCTGGAGCAGTAGTTGGCCATGCCAAGCAGGCTTTTGATTTCCCTGGGAGTCGTAGGGTCGGGAGCTTGATGAACAGTAGCATCTTTCTTCGGATCTGCAGAAACCCCTTCTGCAGAAAAAATGAAACCAAAAAACTCCAAGCTGGATTTATTGAATTCACACTTTTCACAATTGAGTGTGAGACCACTTTCCTTCAGGTGTTGGAACAGCGCTCTGGGGTTGGTATCATGCTCACTCTTTGATCCACCATAGAGAATGATATCATCACTGAGATTCTTCACCCCAGTGAGACCTTGCAAGGTCTGGCAGATGGCATTCTGGAAAACTTCAGCAGCAGATGAAATGCCGAAACTCAGTCTTTTGTAGCGTTTCAATCCAAGATGAGTGGCGAAGGTGGTGATATATCTGCTGTCTGGATGTAGCTCCAGCTAATGATACCCAGCCCTTAAATCCAGCTTTGAAAACACTGTTGCACCATTTAACTCATGTACCACATCGTCCACGGTCGAGGTGATATGGCGCTCTCTCTCGATGGCTGTGTTAGCCTGACGCATATACACACAGATCCTCACTTTTTCTTTGGGTTTAGGCAGTGTGACGATCGGTGAAACCCAGGGTGTGGGACCAGTTACGTCTTCAATGATGTCATACTTCTGTAGTTTCTTAAGTTCATCCTCCACTTTTTGGCGTATGTGGTTAAATTAATTTTTGTGTCAGCATATTTGTTGTCTGCTGCTGCTACTGTGTCATAAATATGCACACACTCTCCAGCAATATGTAATAACAGTGCTTTGAGTCTTGCATCTCCTGATATGTTCATGGCAGTGGCATAATTTTCAAACCTTTGCAGCCATTTACTCCAGCGTGGTCCAACAGAGCCAGGATCAGTTTCTGTGTCGAAGGACGGGAGAGCAGTCCTGTGTGCCATGCTTGCCTGGTGTGTAGAAGTCTGTTGCAATTGTTGTTAGTATAACTTAGCTTCTGGGAGGTTATGGTTTCTCAACCTTTCCTTCCATAAAGGAACACCGGCGCTGACACGCTATGCATCCGAATTTACTCCTCATCACCAATGTAGTGTTTCTGGTGATTATAAGGAGACAACCGTGGTAATAACATAACTTAGACTTTATTATCGACAGCAGCACTCACATACAAGCGTCTGTTCTATTGCTTGGCAGACGAGCCCGCTACTACACATTTTTCCACTAGGTAGCGTAGTTCTTCAAACAACACACAACACAACTTGGAATATGACAAGGGCCATGTTTATCACTGTGTAGCATCACCTCTTCTTTTAACAACAGTCAGTAAACACCTGGAAACTTAGGAAACCAGCTGCTGGACTTTTGGGAGAAGAATGTCCCATTCTTGTTTGACATCCTGGGTCTCCTTTTTGTATTTTTTGTTTCATGATGCACTAAATCACAGTAAAGCATGTAATAGCTGGTCCACCATGTGGATGTCATGCTTTGCTTGTCCCAGGTATGAAATGGACATGTAGAGAAAATCAGCAGTTTAGATAAAGCGTATTAACTTAGATCCATGTGGTGTTCTCAGTTGTATCATAGAAATAACTGCAGTATAATCAATAATAGAAATTCTGTTAAGCAAAAAAGAATAATAACATCCAAACTAATATCTAAAGGTCAAAAAGGACAAAGTAAAATGACAACAATAGTTTTTACCTGAACAAATCACTCCTGCATCTTCACCATGACCACAGTTATTTTCTCCAAAGGAGCGATGTCGGCAGTGCACAAGGGACGTCTCATTACCCAAACAGTTGACATCATCCAGCCAGATCACTCCTTGGCCTTCACCAAAGAAGGCACCAGATTTGGCTGCCTTAGGTGTTCCACAGTCCATGGCTCTGCACACCACCTGAGCATCTCTTAAGTCCCATTCATCATCACACACTGTTCCCCACTGGCCGTGATGCAGAAACTCCACTCGTCCAGAGCATTGGTCAGTGCCATTCACAAGCCTTAGTCCTGGATGACCAGAGAACACAGTTTAAAGCATTAACAATAAATATTAAAAGCTATCAAATGGATCCAAGTAAGCAGTTTATTAAGGACTCAACAGCTGCATGCATATTGTGAAAAAAATACTTCTTAATCTGTTTAATACCCAATGTTCACAGATTTTTAAGAATTATTTCAACGTACAGTATACTGATAAGACCATCATAAGGGGGTAACGGCTGTCACCTTTTTAAGTCAATGGCTCATACTGGATTGGTTATAATTTGGTTATCCAAGAAAAGATAGCATGTAGCTTTAGCTTTACTCTGTGAAGACACCTCAAGGTGAGTCCTAAAATATAGTTTCACATCGTCTGCTTGTTTTAGTTGGCTAAAACAGCCTTAACATGCAAATATACACTATTTGGACAAAACTATTTTGCCACGCCTCTTAATCATTGAATTCAGATGTTGCATGTAGTTCCACTGTGTGTATAATGTGCTTAGCGCTTAGCCGTGCAGTCTGCCATTACAAGCATTACTGAAAAAAAAGGTCATTCTAAAGATCATCTGGATCTGAGTTTGATAGTGTAATAGGATGCCACCTTTGTAACAAGTCAGTTGATGTAATTTCTTCCCCCAGATGTTCCACGATCAGCCATGAGTGGTATCATTGCAAAACATTTAGGAACCACATCAACTCAGCCATAAAGTGTTAAACCCTGTAAAGTTACAGAGTAAGTTCGCCAAGTACTGAAGCACATCCCAGAAAACATGCCTGTGTGGGCCCACTGTGGGTGAACTGTGGGCATGTGGAGACAATGCTAATCCACACTTACTATCCACACGTCCTACATGAGCCCCACTTGGGTGTGCCCACACAGGGCCGACAGCAGTTTTACCCTTTTGGGCCATCAAGGGAGAATATTGCAGGCACTCCACAGTGGGCCTCCCCACAGGAAACCTATGTGTTCCAATGTAGGGAATGGTAGGTAGTTAGGCCCACTTAAGCCCATTTTGGCAATTTTTTCTTTATGGGTCCCTGTAAGTCAAACAGGTAAAATTGGCCCCCCTGTGGGTTAGTCCATACAGTCGCTTTACCCCTCAGGACCCACATAATGGTTTTCTGTCTGCATCCCATAGTGGATTTGCCCATAGAAAATCTATATATGGACCACAAAGGGCAACATGTGGATTTGCCCTCTCCACACAGCCCCACCATTCACCCACACCTACCCACTGTAAATGAATGAATTAATACCTTTATTAGTCCCACAATGGGGAAATTTACAGTTAACAGAACACCCATCCAAGAAGACAAACAAACAAACATGGGGGGATAGGTAAACTTTGGCCATGCTGCCCCCTTCTGGAGGTGCTGCCATTAAAAAGACTGAAACAATAGCGAAAACATATAAGGATGAGTGAGGAAAAAAATTCTCATACTTTGTATACATATACACTTACACATACACAGTCTAAGGTTACAAAAACCTCTGTGACAGTGCAGGAAGCACACAGCATACAGCATGGGAGCACTAGGGTGGGGAGGGGCAGGGATGAAAGGAAACCAGCGGAGGCAGGGGGGTGGTTGGTTTACTGTGGGGCTGACTCAAACTCCCCTCCTCAGCTACCAGTTCTGATAAGAGGTGGAATGTTCATCAGCAGCTATGTCAAGGGAGATCAGTCCAACACAGATCAGAAGAAGACAGAACAGCGGGGGCGTAGAGCATCTGTTTACAAAACATCCAGGAGAAAAACTGAGATAAGCGGCAGTCCAAGGCTGCCAGGGAGCCAAAGTGCTGATTCTACAACTTGTTTTGGTACAGGCTGTACTGATTAATTTGTTGACAGCCTTTAGTCTTTCTGGTACCACTCAGTGGTGAAAAAATCCAATTCAATCATCCGAATCCTCTTGTTTCAATCCTTCGCCGTGCAGAAACAGGTACCGCTCCAAGATCTAATCCAGAGGTCGGCAACCTGCGGCTCTTTCGTCCTTATGCTGCGGCTCTGTGTGACTTCGTCCAAGCCAAATTCCAAAAATGGTAAGAGAAAATACATTTGACCACTTGAGTGTTCTATAAAACTGTTCTATAAAACTGTTTATTTCTGAATTATTTCAACACTCTAATGGTCAAAATCACGGAATTTACACATTGCCTGTTCAAACGCATGTAAGAAAAGCAGGGTGAGTCAGTGCAGTACTGTGGCTTACCTCTGGTGGCGCTGTGTCACATACAATAAATAGAATAGTGGTTGGCACATTTCCATTGCTGTCTCTCTTAGGGACAGCATCATCTGGGTTTGCCAATGGGAATGTCAATTGGATAAGAGGGAATAGGATTCTCCTTTCCCCAATCTTCTCATGGTGAAAATTTGATCAAAATAATGGCGTTGAGAGACCAGCTGACCAGATCCATAATTATAAATTCTAGTTCAGAAGCTTTGTGAAGAGAGGCTCTAAGTAGCTAAGCAAGGTAAAAAAGGAAGTGCTGGGTAGAGAAGAAAAGAGCGTCCATCTCCCCTGAGGAGCTGAAGAGCTGTGAGCACACATGGCATATTAATTCTAATAAGGAAACAGGGAAATGTGACTATTGTAGAGAAGATGATACTTTAAAACCTGTTTTAAAGCCCTGTCAGAAATATAAAGCTGAGAGGAGGTGACTGATTCAAAGCATCAGTAAAATGAAAGCTAAACTCAATTTTATTGATATAGTGCAAAAGAACTCAAGAAGTAAATATATGAGGCCACATTCCATTTTCTAAGACAAACTAACTTGTTCAACAGTATCTGATTTTTTTTTTTATGTTTTAGGGCAAGTGGTTCCATAGTGTAGTGGTTTACATATTTGATCGACAAACAAAAGATCCCTGGTTTGAGCTTAGAAGGAGACATAAATCCCTTGGGGGCTGTGTCTGGAAAGACAGCTGGTCTAAAAATCCACAAAAATCAACTATGTGGTGATACCTTGTAAATAAGGTAGTGGCTAAAATTAGCTTTGTTTTTTGAAGCAACATTCTGGTGCACACTCCATTTAGCTAATATATCATTGGGCACATGTCTAGGCCCTGCAATGGGTCAGCCCAGACCTAGAATCAATTTCAGTTTTATTTATGTAGTGCCACAGAGGGCTGCCCACTGTGGTCCCTGTAGGTTTGCCCACTGTGCCCACACATGGGCCTTGAAGGGGTATGTTTGCTGGGTTAGTGTCTACAGTGCTCTGTTGATTTAATAACTGTTCCAAACCACCTCTGGCATTAATATCGGCACAAAAACGGTGTGACAGGAGCTTCATAGTATAGCTGAGCAACTCCTGTGGCCCAGTACATTTATCCACAATTTACCCTGCACTGACCGCTGTAATTATCTTAATATGCTTTATAATGCAAATTACTTGATATTTATGAATTTATTAACTACATAATTTTAATCCATTATATTGTCTTTATCTTGTCAACGTCTTTCATGGGTTGTTCCTTGAGAACTTTAGATTAATATTTTTGCAATGGGACCCTACAACCTTTTAAACTAATTTACTAGTGCACAGGAATAAGTAAAAGAATGAATGCATATAAGCCAGTCTTTTTTAAATCAGCAAACATGGCCTTTGTTATTCTTGGCAAGCAGTATCATTGCTTATTGCGTCCCACATCTGTCAACACAGACTGTTCCCCACTGTGCACTACAGTGGACTTCCACTGTACCAGAGCATCAATTAGTCCCATTCACCTACTGAATAGGCTGAGTTTACAAAAAAAAAGTCGAGTAACAAGGGAGCTAACTTAGCTTAGCTGTGAAGAAAGAAATGCCAACACTGGCTTTATCTAAACATGACAAAACTTGTCTGTCAGCCACTCTACAGCTTATGTATAGCAATCTATAACAATTAAAGCCAAAAAACTGCTGGCTTCACCTGTTTTCTTATCTTACAGGCATTAAGGTCCTCTTAGTTTCCAAAGAATATCAAACTATTTCAATAAGTTTTAATTTGCAGTGATTAAACAAATAAAATCACAATTTGACACTCTACTGTTTTTGTGGAATCGATTGCTCTATATTATGTATTTATCTCACACACATACTATGTTTCCACCGCCGAGGTGCTGGTGCTCGTGCCAGTGCTGGTGTCGGGTTCAATGAACTGGCAAAACACTTAAAAACGGGCCTACTTTTCCACCACCCTTTGTGAACTGATCCTTTACGTATAAGTGTGGGCGGGTCCTCGTCTGGACTCGGAAGCCAAAGGGCGCAAACGTGGGAGAGCATGCTCCCCTTTCTTGTGCTGCAAACACATTTTACGATCCAAACAAACTACTGCAGCATCTGTGTGCAGCACAGAGGTAAACACAGACAGCGATTATGAGCAAGACAAAAAGTACACACTTTGTGTCCATTTATCTGTGATATGAACTAGGGCTGGGTGATACGGACCAAAAGTAATATTTCGATACGTTTTAGCTGAATGGCGATATACGATATATATCTTGATATATATTCTTCCCAAAAGTTATAAACAAAAAGGCACTTCATAGTCAAAGCTACATGTCCCAAATGTCACACAGACATTTTTATTGACATTCAGCTGTAGATATACAGGGATTGGACAATGAAACTGAAACACCTGTCATTTTAGTGTGGGAGTTTTCATGGCTAAATTGGACAAGCCTGGTGGTCAATCTTCATTAATTGCACATTGCACCAGTAAGAGCAGAGTGTGAAGGTTCAATTAGCAGGGTAAGAGCACAGTTTTGCTCAAAATATTGCAATGCACACAACATTATGGGTGACATACCAGAGTTCAAAAGAGGACAAATTGTTGGTGCACGTCTTGCTGGCGCATCTGTGACCAAGACAGCAAGTCTTTGTGATGTATCAAGAGCCACGGCATCCAGGGTAATGTCAGCATACCACCAAGAAGGACGAACCACATCCAGCAGGATTAACTGTGGACGCAAGAGGAAGCTGTCTGAAAGGGATGTGCTAACCCGGATTGTATCCAAAAAACAAAACCACGGCTGCCCAAATCACGGCAGAATTAAATGTGCACCTCAACTCAACTGTCCTGTTTCCACCAAAACTGTCCGTCGGGAGCTCCACAGGGTCAATATACACAGCCGGGCTGCTATAGCCAAACCTTTGGTCACTCGTGCCAATTCCAAACGTCGGTTTCAATGGTGCAAGGAGTGCAAATCTTGGGCTGTGGACAATGTGAAACATATATTGTTCTCTGATGAGTCCACCTTTACTGTTTTCCCCACATCCAGAAGCCCCAAAGAAGCGTACCACCCAGACTGTTGAATGACCAGAGTGAAGCATGGGGGTGGATCAGTGATGGTTTGAGCCACTTTGGGGTGTTTTGGAGGAGCGAATCAGGAAACGTTTTCCTCCACCAGCATCACGTCGTGACCTGGCCACTATCCTGCAAGAAGAATGGCTTAAAATCCCTCTGACCACTGTGCAGGACTTGTATATGTCATTCCCAAGACGAATTGATGCTGTATTGGCCGCAAAAGGAGGCCCTACACCATACTAATAAATTATTGTGGTCTAAAACCAGGTGTTTCAGTTTCATTGTCCAACCCCTGTACATGAGAAATTACTCAAATCAGCTATTGGCATATTTAAATAATAATGCTGCGCAAATAAATTAATGCTTTTTTCCTCTATAAAAAGACTCACAGCTGTGCTATTAAAATGTAAATAGAAAAGATACAGAGCAAAAATAGCAAAAGGCTGACTTATTCTTTACAAAGCTGTACTCCCGGTACAGGATCCTGTACATGACAAACTGAACAAAATTCCATCTGCAGGATTTTAGCCATCTCAGTAAATCCATAGACATATGCGCTGACGTATCACAGCAACAGGCCCATCCACTCAATGCAGCATCTGCAAGCACACGTATAAGACCCACTTCCGCTATTAACTTTTTTTTCCTATACAGTCACCAGCGACAGGATTTTGCAGTGTGTTTTCAAATTACCGTAACTCTTGAACCATTTGCACAATTGAAAAAATTCCAGCGGTTTCTGAAAGCAGAGACTGCGCTTTTCAGCAATATTAGGATCATTACGGTAATGTCAGGCATGACGTCACAGCAGCCCAGGGAAAAACAAGGAAATGAGTATTTTTTCACCATGCTTGTTTATTGTTTTGGGGTTTTTTTGCTAATATTTGCTGTTATTTGCCATAATTTGCCTTTGTTTTTACCGTGTTTTACTGTTGTTTTTACTGGGGGGGGGGGTTCTGCCGTTTTTTACTGCCCACTTTTTTTTCTTTTTTTTTTTTACTTTCCATAAATGTTGAGATTGCCAGTACAGGGCTGTGCCGGCCGTGGTCAAAGTCGAGGCCGGCGTAATGTACGTGAGTAGGGCCATGGAGGTGGTGGTGATGTCTCTCGCAGCCGGTCACCACAACGTCCAGTGGCTTGGAAAACAGAGGCAGACCCAGATGATGCTGTCCCTAAACCCCCTATGGTTCAGACCAAAAAGAACTCCCAGTGTTCAACTTCCTCTCACTGTTGCACAATCACCTGGTGAAATTTTCTCTAGTTTTTTTTGATGATGATGTCCTAAAGTCTTTGTGTGCAAACATAAACAAAAATGCAGCAAAAAAAAAAATAAGAAAAGGGGCAAAAAATTCGCCTGGATGGAAATGACACCCAAAGAATTACAGGAGTACCTGGGCTTATTGCTTTACATGTCAGTCTGCAACGTTCCTAAAATGACAGACTTTTGGAGAAGTGAAGAGAGAAGAGAGGAGAAGCACTCCTTGGAAGTGTCAGCAGTGCAATGTAGGCCTCTGCTTACAGCTTGAGAGAAACTGCTTTTTGGAGTTCCACCAGAGGCCAAAAACGCCTGGACCCAATTAGAAAAAGAGACCTCTAAAAAGTTAACTATAGGGCCAGATTTTACATAGTTATTGTTTTTTAGTGTTTCATAGTTCATAGTTCAAATTTAATGTTCAAAATTTAGTTTGATAGTTTTTCAGTTTTTAATCCCTTATTACACATTTAAAGCATACAGTAAAGTAAAAAATTGCCAGGAAAGTAGTAGTAGTTTTGAAAAAAAGGACACAAACTCCCAGCAGACTTTGACACTTTTACAGCTAAAAACAACAAAAAACCTAGGGATTAAAGGGTTAAGGTCACGTGACTTACGGTACAAACCAACTTCTTCTGCGTATGGCGGCGCTCTCTTACCTGCAGGCAGGGACTCTTGGGGGTCCGGGTGATCCCAAAGCGTATGAGCGGATACAGTACGAAGGACGTATGTACAAAAAACACGGCGAAAGCGGAGGATTTCAGGTTTCAAAAACTCTCCGACCTCACCGGAAAAAGTCATTAAATTTATTGCTAGGTGCTTTTGGAGGGAAAAAGTCACCAGCGGGGTTGGAAAGCTGTTAAATCTGGCAACAAAGTCACTAAGTTGGGAACACTGCCATGCGGTCACTTCCTGCATGATTAACGGGTGAAGTGGAGAGAGGCGGGGCGGTGCAAAGCTGTGCAGAGGCAAACTGGGAGAAGAGAAAGGCGAACTGTTGGAGCTACAAGTATGATTTTAACGCGACCTACACTGTATCGAAAAAAGCTATATGGTCTCATCTTATATCGCCTATGAAAATGTATCGATAATTTTCAAAAACTCAATATACTGCCCAGCCCTAATATGAACTGATACAAAGCAAGTTCAGCCTTAGAGCCCAACCTACTTTACAGCTGTGAACACTGCATTGATTTTCTCATGTAATACACACCATGCAGTGCAACAGCGGTAGAAAACTTTACGTTGAGATGGCAGAGTCACGCCCTTCTGCCGCTCTAGTCACGCCTTCTTGGTTTGAGACCAGCTAGCTTGTGGGGCTGGAGTTGAACACGTTTTTCGGCCAAGCACCGAGTGCTTTTGCAGTGGAAAAAACCGCTGAATGGGTCAAATGCTGGCACCGGCACCGGAAACCCTGTCAGTGGAAAAGAGGCCTTAGTTAGTTCTGTTCTCGGCACCAGCCCTTCACAGCCACCGAGAGTCCAGGTGAAAAGTAGAGCGGATGGTGGACCCTACTGTTTTAAATGTTCCATGCCTGGGGTTACATCCCGCACCTGCCCTACTTGTTCCACTGAGTTTCATGGAGCGCGACATTCTCCCAGACACGCCAGGGAGCTTCCTCAAACTCTGCCTGCAGATTATCATCCTGTAACACAGATTACAGAACAAGACAGTGCTGGCACAACAAGACAGACAAAACCAGCAGGCAGGAGTCAGGGAAACTTCAAAGGGGGGAGAGTATTTCACAGGGCCAACCCTCCCCCCAGTCAATAACTCTGCCCTCACCACCTATGCTCAATCACATCGAAGATGGATCTTCACAATCTTCATGGAACACCCCTTTCAGAGTTAAGGTGAACTTTAAAGGAGCAGCTCTGGAAGCCACACTAGACACGGGTGCATCGCTTTCAGCAGTGAATGCAGACCTAGTAGCTGAAAAGACCCAAAATACCTTATTCAAGAATCAGTGGAATTCTCCACCCATAAGACTGGCCAATGGCACGAACTGCAATCCGTTAGGAACAACCTGGTTAACCATTGGATTTATGGGCAATTGGGTCTATCAAAGGTTTGTGATAGTGCGGAACTTGTCATCCCCCTTCATTCTTGGGATGGACTTTATGACTCGCACTTCTCTGACAATTCATGTCCCAACCAGAACTGTGATTGTGGATGATAATGCCCCATGTCTTGATGATCTCTGTGAAAGTGGCTTTGTGGAGGCTGATCTTGAATGTGGAACAATGACTGCAGAACACTCCACAACTCTCACTCCATGAAAAAGTTGACGACGCTAACTTAAGTCCTGTGGAAAGGGAAGGACTGTTAAAATTGCTAAAAAATTACAGTGATCTGTTTGATGGTCACCTTGGTCGCACTTGTTTGGCAGAACATGTCATTGTCACTGGGAATGCAAAGCCAATTAACCTGCCGCCATACCGCACCTCCCCAGTAAAAAAACAAATCATTGAAGACCAAGTACAAAAACTGCTACAGGATAACATCATCGAACCTGCTTCAGGACCATGGGCAGCTCCTGTGGTCATTGTGAACAGACCTCCCCGTGAACCACGGTTCTGTGTTGACTTCCGAGGTCTAAATCAGTTGACTGTGAAAGACTCTTACCCACTCCCACGAGTGGATGAATCATTGGACTTTTTGGCAAAAGGGAAGTTCCTCACAACACTAGACCTTGCTCGAGGTTACTGGCAGGTCCCCATTGCTGAAGAGGCTAAACCAAAGACTGCTTTTATCACGCATTGTGGCCTGTTTCAGTTCAGAGTCCTTCCTTTCGGCCTATGTAATGCCCCTGCGACTTTTCAGCGGCTTATGAACAATGTTCTAGCTGGCCTGATTTATAAGTCGTGTGCAGTATATCTGGATGACATTGTTGTCGCATCACCAACCTTTGAGCAACACCTGATCGACCTTGAGGAGGTCCTTAGTAGGCTTAAATCTGCTGGCCTATCATTGAAACTGAGCAAATGTCAATTCTGCCTTACAGAACTCACCTTTCTTGGCTATCGTGTCACACCATCTGGTATTCATCCTGACCCTGACAAGGTGAGAGCTGTGACTGAGTTTAAAGTGCCAACCACAACAAAGCAGGTGCGGCAATTCCTTGGCTTAACAGGTTACTACCGCTGCTTTGTACCAGATTATGCCCGCCATGCAGAGCCACTCTTCACCCTCACTAAAAAGGATGTGCAGTTTAACTGGAATGACAGGTGCCAAGCAGCTGTGGACTTTCTAAAACGTTCTATAACTTCTGCACCAATCCTCAAGTTCCCGGATTTCACACGTCCATTCTTCATCCACACTGATGCATGCGATGCTGGACTCGGAGCAGCGTTAATGCAAAAAGATGAGAATGACAGAGATGTTGCTGTGGCTTTTGCTAGCCGTGCTCTGCACAAGTCAGAAAAACCCTACTCGACTCCAGAAAAAGAGTGCCTGGCTGTCATCTGGGCCTTGGAGCATTTCCGGCCCTATGTTGAAGGTCTGCATGTGACTATTTACACTGACCACAGCAGCCTGAAGTGGCTGATGTCTCGCCCCAATCCTTCTGGCAGGCTTGCCAGGTGGTCTCTCCGCCTTCAAGATTTTGATTTTAGCATCATCCACAAACCTGGAGAACGTAATAAGGTGCCTGATGCCCTTTCACGTAATCCCCTCCCAGACGGGGATGCACCTATTGATCTTCTCCCTCCCTATGCCGTGATCGGAGCTATGGACCTTCGTGCTCTGCCTTCTGTAATTGTGTCAGACCGTCCGCATGTTCGCCAACTACAGCTAGATGACCCAGTCACAGGCACATTGCTCCGTCAACTGGAGAGCGACCAACGAAGGGAGATGGATAATAAAGATTTGGAGAAGTTCATTGTACAAGATGGACTCCTGTATTTCCTCGACCCAAAAACAAAATGTGGTCTTCACCCACTCAAGCAGATTAAACTTTTCGCTCCTACTGCGCTCCATGGTTATCTGCTCAAATATTACCATGATCATCCTACAGCGGGACATCTGGGCACTGCAAAAACACTGGCACGCCTTCGTCTCAGGTTCTTCTGGCCAAACATGACCTCTGATGTGAAAAAGTATGTTGTTTCATGTTGTCTGTGTCAAGCCACTAAGCCAACCCAAAGAAAAACAGCAGGTCTTATGGTCCCCATCCAACCACAAAGACCATGGGAGTACACAGGTGTGGACTATGTTGGCCCACTGCCCCGCACACAGAGGGGAAATGCATATATCCTTGTTTTTGTGGACTATTTCTCAAAATGGATTGAGGTGAGTGCCGTGAGAGAAGCCACAGCTCAAGTTGCTGTTAACAAGTTCATCACTGACATATTTGCCCGACATGGTTCTCCCACCTACCTTATTTCTGATAGGGGAACACCTTTCGTCAGCGACCTGTTTAAACATGTTGTGTCGACACTTGGAACTGAACACAGACTGACAACTGCCTACCATCCTCAAACGAATGCAACTGAACGTGTAAACCGCACCTTGAAAACAGCCATTCGAGCATATGTTACACAGGTCCCTACCGTGTCTCCAAGAGGATGTCTGATGTGAATTACTCTCTAACCAAAGTGGACACTGGAGAGAAAGCTGGAGTTTTTCATGTTGCAAACTTGCAACCATTCTACACCTGGGCCACAGCTTTATCTGACAAACACTCAAAGCAAAAGGCTTCTGCTGGTTTGACTCTCAGGTTGCCAGACAGCAGCTTGCCCCCTGCTCTTTTGGACCCAGAACCTAGTGACTGTGATGTTGTTGATACAAACACTACTATGGTCTCTGGTGATGTCCCAGCTGAGACTGATTTTGACTGTACTGATACTGTTCCTCCTTTGGTGGACCAAAACTCTGTTCAAGAGACTGCTGACATTGCCCTGGGGACCGACGTTGACAGTTCACCTCCTGCTGACAATGGGTGCACTGATGGGGGTTCTTATAACTTCAGACCGAGACGTGTTCCTAGGGTCACCACTGACTGGTCGGTCAATAGGTGGACCAACCCTTTTCATACTGACAGGTTTAACCTGAAGTGACCTTGTTTGTGTATTATTGTTTCTTGTTGTTCACCGGTATAACATGACTGTTGTGTCAGTTCTTATACAAGTCATGTTTATGAGGTTCTTACATTTGGTACTGACTGTTCCGGAATTTAAAAAAAAAAAAAAAAAAAAAAGATAAAAGGTAAAAGGTATAAAAAAGGGAACTTCATTTTGTAATTGTCCTGAATATCCTAAGTTTATTTTCATCATGCAATGTTTGTCAAAGTAGACATTCACCTTGTTGGAAACTGTCTTGTATGCCAGTTTTTCAATATTGCACTGTAGATTCCCTGTTTGGTTTTAATGTTTTATCATTGCTTTTCCATGTATGGAGGCTTGTTAAGAATGGACTGTGCCTTTGCTGTGTTCGGCTGAGGACAGCCTTTTGTTAACCGGGGGGGAATATGTAACAGTCGTAATTGTGTAGTGCCTCTTTACGACAGCCTACACTTTTGGTAGTGATGTCACAAGTGTGCGCCACCACTCCCCTGTAGAATGCGCAGGAGAAGCGTTTTGGCAGACCAATGCATGGATTGAGGCGGACCTCTACTTTTCTATCTGTCCCCAACTTTTGTGATGTTACGGGTTGTATGAACTCTGCTTGTTTTCATGTTTGATAATGCAGCAGCCGTTCGACCGGGCTTTATAAGGTTGGTGAAGAATGTTTATTAAAGAACAGCACTGTGGAATTCCCAGTACCAGTGTGGTTGTGCGTTTTTGACCGTCTGCTAAGTACGTTTTCCGCCTCCTCTTCACCACTGAAACAACCCAAATGTTACAAAACCCATTTCTTAATATTTTTGGCCGAATGTGGTGTCAATCAAAACGGGAAGGTCTAGCCTTCTATATAAAATGCACTACATACAGGACAGGACGCGGCCAGTTAACAGACAACAACATGGGTTTTCCAGAGCCAATAATAACCAGAGGGCGTAGGTTTTACAGGTGATTTTGGTTCGGACAGTTAACAGATTAAAACGTTCACTACTTCTTTTAATGTTGGTCTGCTTGTTACAAAATATCTCAATTAAAAGCAAAAAGCGATTAACTAATTCTGTTTCATGTTATTCTGCTCAGTTTCAACAACACTGCTTATGACCAGAGATTTAATTTACGCTACACGAGAGCGCATTCACCTCCAAAACACACTGGTTGCCAAGGGGATTGAGGTTTGTGAAAGTTTGGCGGTTATTTCTTTCCAGACGGTTTGTATTGGTCGACAGAGGCAGAATGCATGGAGGTGGTCATCAGCTGTGTTAAGTGTACAGTGTGTGAAAACTTCTCAGTTCCTCAACAAAGAAAATATATTGCACATTGTCAACTGATTCTAATTTCTGCCTTATCCAGGCAGGCAGTAGTTTTATATATGTGTGTGTGTGTGTTTTTGTCACAGTACCGGCAAGAATTTAAAACTACTTTAACCCCTGGCTACAGCCATCTTTTATACTGTCTATGATCTCAGGAAAAACTTGATTTTTTTGAACACACAATATAAAAGGCCTTACCTGCACAGAGAACACCAGCATCATGTTCATGCTCACATGTTGCTCTTGTAAAACCGTTGACCGAGCATTGCTGAAGAGAAGTCACGTTGTTGAAACATGAGTTGTCAGCCTCCACCACTGACCCACTGCCTCGGCCAAAAAAAGCCCCCCCATGAGCACTGATGGCACGTCCGCACTCCAGCAGCTCACACACCACTGCAGCTTTACTTAGAGTCCAGTCTGTGTCACATACGGTCTGCCACTGGTATCCATGACGGACCTCCACTCTTCCAGAGCACTCATCATTACTGTTAACCATCCGGACTGCCAAGCTTCCTGTGAAGTCAAGTAAACTCAAAATGTAGCCACAGGTATGGAAGAATGAGCAACAAAAAAAAACATGATCTACTTAGGTATATTGAACACTAGTTAGATAATATTTTTATAAAATAAAAACTATAATAAAAACAATTAAGCTAGCAAGATTGCATTTTACTATTTTGTTAAAAAACCAATTACTGAAAATTTAGGATGGTGTGTGAAATGTAAGTTAAAACAGAATGCAATGATAAACCCAGCAAGCTGGTATCACTTCCTGCTGTTGCATTAAAAAAAAAAGTTTTTGTTGTGTATGCTTTTTATGGGTTTTTCTGCAAACCCATTAGTGGAAGGAAACGGCACTCTGGGACACATTAAATGCATGATATATAAATGTAACTTTTCTGAATTATATACAAAACTTATCACTATTGGTTTAATAAGACATGATTTAGAGTTCTGCATCAGTCCTTTGTACATAATCAAAAATCCTCTCTGAACCTAACCTGACATGCACTTCTAGAAATGTACCTACATGTCTATAAAGACTGTGATTACTGCCTGGGCTTCAGAGGTGCTTTCCAGTTGCATTGTAGGCCCCGTCACTCAATTAAGAAGCGGGAGTAGCATTTAGCATTAGCTTACTAATTAGCATTAGCAATAACGCTGGGCTAAAAAATATTTCTTGCTAGAACCCTGTAGTTACCATGGCCACCAATGACGGCAGACAAGTAAGTTGTTTCTCTGCCATTAGCAGGACTTTCAAATTATGCCGGTGCTAGGCGCATTTTCCGCCTACTCCACCACTCTGTGCCGTCTAATTTTTAATTTTCCTAAAAAAAAAATTGCTGCCATGTGACTATTCATATCGTCTGCTGCCATCATGGCTTCTCAATGCATGTAAGAGAAGTAAGAGAAAACAGCAGCCGTCACAAGTGGCTGCCAGGCATGGAGACCAGATAATTGGGCTTAAGAAATGGTTCAAGCCCACGTCCAAGGTTGAAAGTAAGTAATCTAGGTATACATGAACAATGTCAAGAATAGAGTTCTAATGATCAGATGAGAGAGAGGTCGCCGGCCTCGTGGAATGATCGTCTGATGATGAATTTCATAGCCGACTGTGCTGTTCGTTCAGGGGCAAGTTTGACGATAAAATAATATGCATTGCTTCTGTACTTTTGAACATAAACTTTCAAATTTATTTAAAATTAAACCATAACATTGTTGAGATGCATTGCTTATTAGCAGTGTTCTCAGTTACTCTAATCTGACTACTTTTTCTCGGTAACGAATAATCTAAAGCATTACTATTTGCAGTCCAGTAATCAGATTAATGTTATTTATCCAGGTGACTGTGCGTTACTTTTTTGTCATTTTTCTCAGTAAAAAGATATATTTTTGCTTTCTTCTTGCGTCTCGGGGAGTGACATCTAGCACTCCCGTTTTGAACATGAGGACAATAACAGCACACAGACACAAACATAAACAATGGAGGGAGGAGAGAGATATGCGTTTTCTAGCTGAAATACAGGCACTATTGTGAGTCTGTGTCAGCTAAAGATGGCAACATTAAGGTTAGTTGTGCACTCTGTGCTGGCAACAAAGTGCTATCTAGCTTCAAAAACACTACGTCAGATTTGAAGAAACATCTGGAGTCCCAGCACAGACACACTTACAGACTGAGTCCCACCAGGTGGAGCTGCAGCTAATGCAGGAGGCCCCCCAGCACCCAAACAACAAAAGCTGGACTTCGGTACAAACCAGTAAGAAGAGAGCTGAAGAAGCTGGTCGGACAGTATGTAGCAGAGGAAATGCTGCCCTTAAACATGGCTGACTCGCCCTCGTTTCATGGTGGTTGTTTTTATGTTGAGGCAGCAGGGGGTGTTGCCAGTGTTGTGCCAAAAAGTGATCGTCCACCAAAAAGCAATTTTCGGTAGTTGCCAAAAAATGATTGCCCGTATTTAAATGGCTGTATTCAAATGACTTGTTGACCTATAATCTGTGAAACATGTCAAACATATCTCTCATGAATGATATCAGATCATTGTGAGTGAGAAACAGCATTTCTATCACAAGGTAGAAGCTGCACTCAGTTTTTGGAAAAGTGACTTATATATTCATTATTTTTATCAAGGTAAGGTGGACTAATTTTTCAAGATAACTATACCATCACTGCATATAAGTAATGGTTCATGAGCACATCGGCCGTGGCATTTCTTCCTTTCATAATAGAAGTTGTTCATTTATAGTAACTTTGATATATTTATGGGAGTACTCAATGAAAGTCATTAAAAAGTAGTAACATTTAGGGGATAGTACTCATAAAAGTGAAACAGATGGGAAAAGTGAAGAATCAATTTCAGGACAGAAAAATCCAATGTCCTAGGCGAACGTGAACCCAGGGGAACCATGTAAGATTATCTATAGCTTCCTTACCTTCCTTAACTTCCTAATCCTAACGCCCTTGGAGGACAGCAAAGGTCTTGGTCATAAGGTGCCTGCTACTTTGGCATGCCCCCCTGCTACTCCCAAACAATTTGAAAGCCCTGACTATAAATGCTGTAACTGCTAACAAGAATACCTTTAAGTCAGGGGTGGGCAAACTTTTTGGCTCTGGGGCCACACTGACTTTTTGAAATTTGACAGACGGCTGGGCCAGCACCAGATGCATACATATCAAATATAAACATAAAAAAGGCATTACAGTGTTAATATTTACATTTACTTTTAGTCAGAATCAGAATCAATTTATTGTCATTACATGAAACATGTAATAAAAACAAGTTCCAGAACACCCATCCGTGATAGGTGTCTGCGGCCTTGCTGCCATCGAGAGACGCTGCCGTGGGAACAGTGTTGTTTTTGCCAGTGCATCGAAGTCAGGTGTTAGTTTTGTTGAAGCAATTCTCAGAATCCTTGACATCAGTCATAATTATATGATTTGGGCAATTCTGTACCAATGTTCGGCAGGCCAGATTAAAAAGACCAGTGGGCCGGGTGTGGCCCACGGGCCGTGAGTTTGCCCACCCCTGCTTTAAGTAGATTATTGCAGTTGTAGAGTGCTATAACAATTATATAATAGCATGATGCACTGGCTAGGCTAGCTAGCAAATGTCTGTGCTGCTATAATGTACCGTTCTTTTGTAGTGTGCCATGCTTGAGCTACCCCATAATGAGCCAACCTGCCTGACCAGTAAATATTCTATTCTTATCCAGGTACATAATTTTCATAGCCAGGCCATTTCAGCATTCGACATGCTGTTGTAACAGCTGCTGTGTAATGTTGAGCACTGCCTTCTAGAAATATGCAAGACCTTCCCTGAAAAAGTCGTTATCTAGATGGGAGCATCTGTTGCTTTAAAAAGGGTGTATAGTTTTCAGCAATTTTGGTATCTTTCCAGATGTTCATACTATACCATACCATCAGAGAAGCAGGCATTTCAACAGAATACTGAAAAAAAGCTGTGTGGTCCCTGCCTCTTTATTTCAGAGGATGCAGTGTTTTCCATAAAGAATTTCAAATTTCAGTAATGTGATTATGTTTTATAGGTTCTATTGTGAATCAAATGTGAGTTTATGAGATTTGCAAATCATTTCATTCTGTTTTTATTGACATTTCACACAGTGTCACATTTTTTGAAATTAGGTTTGTATATTTTTTCTTACCTGTGCAGAAAACACCAGCAACTACAGTGTTGTTGCAAGTTTTGTCTGGAAATGGTCTTTGTGGACACTGAGTTAGTGTGGACTCCATTCCACTGCATTCAATTTGATCAGTCCAGGTTTGTCCTGTACCAGGGCCAAGCTGAATAAGCTTATGAGGCCTCCCACAGTCCAACTGTCTGCACACCACTGTTGCGTCTTTCATGTCCCAGGATTCAGCACACACAGTCCCCCACTGGCCTTTACTGAAATACTCCACTCTTCCATGGCAGCGAGTGAATCCACCGGTTAATCTCACATTACCTGTGAAATGATAATTGTGTGTATATATATATATATATATATATATATATATATTATATACACACACACATTAAGGTGGAAGTAAAGATTGCTTTAACATTGTAATTTATCACAGTTTTATCTGTTTTTCTACATTCTCAAATTACAAAATGTAATTAATTAAAAAAAAACAAAAGCTTTTATATGTTTTGAATTAAACTGTGTGTCATAGCCTATGTTTATCACCCAGTGCCTTAGCCTTTGAATTTTGCTGAACTTCTTGGCAGTGGTTAGCACGGATGTAGAGATGGTTAGTCCTAAGTCCCCTTAGCCATGGATTCACAATGCAACAAAATAAATCATGGAGGAAAACAGAGAATTTAACAGTGTGCTGACATATTTGTTTCACTGCCAACACTAATGGCTGTTTTACACTGTCTTTGCTGTCTTTGCTCAGTTTCCGTTATCGTGCCTCTGAAGTCATGATACTTCTGTCTGATATTTGAGTATGAGGTTAATCATCTGAACATATGAGATAATGCGGTCTTTCATTGTTGTTTTACAAAATGTAGGATAATTGTTTTGTGTGGTTGTACATTTGTGTGTGCTTTGGCTGGCCTAATCCCACTGACCTTTTCAGAGTACACACACAGCCATAGCACACATATGTGAACACAGTGGCCATATTTATAACTAGCCTGGTACCCAATGCATCATCAACACATGGGTCTAGCCTACAAAATTATCGATCTGGTGGTTTGCCTGAACACATTAATTGGAACCACTGATATTTGATCTTTGTGAGGAAGAATATCATGGATTCATTTAATATTTGAAACTCTCGTTATATTATGGCATCAAGTCTTACCTGAGCATACCACAGAGGCTTCTTCAATATTATCAGTGATAGATTTGGTATAGTCTCTAAATGTGCACTGTGTGAGGGAGCTCTCTCCACCGTTACAGTGGATCTCGTAACCTCTCAGACCTCCACCTTGACCAAATGACCCTGAGATCTTGACTGGATCTCCACAATTCATCTCCCTGCACACCACTGTAGCTTCACTCATTCCCCAGTTAACATTAAATGCCGGTGACCTGGCTGAGCTGCACTAGTATAGACACCTCAAGTTGTTTCCAAAGAAAAGATTTAACAATATCGTCTGCTTGTTTTATTTGGCTAAAACAGCTTTAACATGCAAATATACACACTATATGGACAAAACTACTGTGCCACACCTCTTAATCATCAAATTCAGGTGGTTCATTTACAGATAAAGCCACTTAAAATGGCCGGCCGATCCGAGACGGGTCCTTGGCGGGATTGTGCAACAATGCTGTATGTGCATGTGTACTCTGCTCTAAAGAAATATGGCAGAAATATGTGGAGCTCTGTTCAAAACATTTAGGATGAAGACTCCCTGAAAAACTGGGCTCTTAGAACTAATCCCGTGCTGCTGATGTGCCGGTGTTGTGCCAAAAAGTAATCGTCTGCCAAAGGGTGACTTCCGGTACAGTATTTGCCAAAAAAAATGATTGCCTGTATTTAAACTGTTGTAAATGAGGGACCCTAGCTGGCTCTGGGGTGGGGGCGGTCAGCTTCTCTGGGTGCCCTCCCGGTGCCCCTCCTCTCTCGCCCCTAGCCCCCTTGGGGGGCAGGGGTGCTCCTCCTGGCCTGGGGTGCCGATCGGGGGGTGGGGCGGTTAGGCCTGTTGGGTGGAGTTGGGGCTGTTCTGCTCGGGCTCAGGCTTCATGAGGTGAGGTGGGGTGGTGATGAGTGGGGAGGCCTTTCCTGGGGTTGGGATAGGGTTGAGGGGGTGGTGTCTTTGTCAAGCACGAGATGACCTCCAGGTGCTTGGTTGCGTGAGGCCTAGCCACGTACGTAGTAGGTGTGACTCCTCCCCATAGCCCTTTCCTCAGTTGCTCCGCCTCCTGGCGGTCTCTTGCTTCCTCCTCACCCTTGATCAGTTCTTAGAACTGCCTTGCCCTTCGCGCGCTCTGCCCTGTCTCCTCAGTGTTATTGTGTTCAGCTGTGCTCCTTGCTCTTTCCACCTCCCTCATTATTCCCTGGTGTATTTAAGTCCTGTGTTTCATCTACTTGTTGCATCGTTGATTATGTCATGTTGGAATGCCCTTGTGTTCTTGTCAAGCCATGTTTTGTTTTTGGATTACTTTCTATGTTTGGCTCCCAGGAGGATTTTGTATTTTGTTTTTTTTTGCAATAAACATCTTTTAAGTTATGTCTGTTTCTGGAGTCCTGCATCTGGATCCATCTCTGCCAGTCACACCGCCCGACATGTCAACAAGAATGTGGCTCCCCCGACCCGCTTCATTTTCCCTACCTTACCTGCCTTCCATTTTAATGCATCTCACTAGTCACTTTACACAGGTAGGTGGGGCTCACACTTAAAAATAAATTACAATCAGGTAATTGGAAAATGCATATATTATGATAATTTATAGATGTTCCCCCATCGGGAAATTGGGGAACAAACTTGAATCATAAATACATGGACTCCATATATTATACATGACAAAAAAATGTAAAAAAAATAAAAATAATTATATAAAAATTATAATTATTTAATTTATTATTCAAAGGAAAGGTATTGGTGATTAACACTATGGTAGGGGTTGAGTGGCAGGTGGGCTGGTTAGATTCGGGGGGGGGGGTCTTGGGGGGTTTGGGACGGTACCCTTCGGCCCCCTGCATCTCTCTCCTCTCCCCGGTGGTGGTGGGGTCTGGTCCTCAGTGGTTCCCCAGGGTGGATGTTGGCCTGGTGGACCTGTCCGTGTCTCTCCAGAAGGGTGTCTTGACATGGTGGTGGTGGTGGTGGTGGGGTGACATGTTGATGGTGTGGGGGCTCCGTTTTTTTGATTCTGTGGGAGAATGGGGTGATGTGGGTGTTGAGGGCGGTGCGGCTCTGGCATGGGTTGGGGTTGATAGGTTTTGCTGGCTGGGCTTTGTGGCTTCCTGGCTTCCCCTCGTAATGTTTTTTTGTCATGTTGTCATGTTTTTACATAGTCGCCCCACATGGTTTACACATCGTTTTTTTTTTGTCAAAACGTCAAAAGACAGTTGTGTCAATACATCAGCTCTTCTCTTTCTCCCTGCTGACATCGTTTACATAACTTAGTTCTATCGGAAGTAACGACAAATCACAGGCTAGTTTGACCTCCCCCGGGTTTAGAGCAAATTTGTGCAACAGTGCGTTTAATGTTTTCCTAACTTGTCCCGCCCTGTCACATAATTAAATCAGTTCTGATTGGATGTTTTCCTAACTTGTCCCTGCATTTCACAAAATTAATCAGTTCTGACTGGATGTCGTCCCCGTCAAGCATTTTCATCTCATTTTCACTCATTGACGAAAGTGTAAATTAATTTTGTCATCGTTTTTATCCTTTTAGGTAGTTTTTATTTGGTTATCGTCTTGTTTTCGTCATGAAAAAGGGTCGTTAATAAAACCTATGACGAAAATATTTCGTCAACAAAATTAACACTGGTCCTGGCTGTTGTGCCTCCTGGGCTTTGGGTCTGTTCACTGTCCTTCGGCTCGTGTGGTGCTCTGGGCTCCTTTTCTGTGAGCCCGCACTGCCTGGGTGGGACCAGGTTGTGCTCTCAGGCTGTTGGTTTTGTAAAGGGCCTCAGGGACTGATGTAGACTTTCCTGCATGTTTCTGCCCCGGCACGGGGTTTCCACTGTTTCTTGGCCTTTGATGCAGGTTGCAGACACGTGTGCTGTGTGGCCAGGGGGGGTCTGGACCCGGATTGCAGGATTCAGCAGACAAAAAATGGAACTTAATGTTGGTTTATTGAAATAAACAAGACAAGAAAACAATAAGCTAATTACACTTGGCTGGACAGGTGCCAGAAATAAAACTAAAGGTAAAACAGATGGAAGACACACAACAAGGGGGATTGACAACACAACAAAGAACTGAGAAAAACCGAGGGCTTAAGTACAGACACTAGGTAATCAGGGCAAGTGGAAACAGCAGGGAACAACAGGTGCAACAAATGAATCTAATCACACAGGGGAAGCAAAACTAAACACAAAGTACAGGGAACACAAGACTGTCAAAATAAAACAGGAAGTAACAAAACAAGGAAACAAGACAACACAGGAGATTGATCACAAAGGGAATCTAAACGTGTGATAACAGGGGAAGATACAGACGCTAGAAACCCAAGAACACAGGAAAGCCACAGGAATAACCCAAGCTAAACTGAACACTATAACAAACTGAAGACCTACACAAACGGAAACTAATAAACATAATCAGAGATATAACTAAACAGAACCAAATGAACACAAAACACTGGGCCACTGGCCCAGGATTATGACATAAATGTCTTTGAACAGAAATCTGGCAAAGAAGGCTGCAGAAATCCCAACAAATGGCACAACACCTGCTTTCCAAATTAACGGTCACAGCGGCAACAATTGTGGTCATGCCACTGTGAAAGCAACCAAATGCAACAACGGGCACATGTTCGGCAACAGCATCCAGCTGAATACTGCAGTTTTTATTTATAGGTGCAAAAACTGTGTATGCTGACAGGTAGGAGAGAGTTAACAGACTGTTAGTGTTCGATCTGAATAACCCTAACCTGATGAATAAATAAGCACACTAATTACTGTATAAAGGGTTAAATAGATGTCCTATCACCAGTTTTACAAATAATTTATAGATTGCACAATTTTAAAATGTAGCAAACCGCCTGCCACAAACCACTTTGTCTTTTTCTGTAAATTAAAATCGTGCACTCTGAAAGTGGCACTGCAAAAAACAAAAGAAATTGTTCGCACCTTTGGATAAAATAAATTAATATTGCGTGTCTCTGGTAAATCGCTAAGTGTAATTTTAAGGAGCAAACTACCATTGCAGACAAGTAGAGAGAGAGTCCAGACTATCATTAGCATTACAGAGGATTCTGATTCTTCTGTGGACGGTTAGGAAATCTGCAGTGGAAAATGTGTGAAAGGTCATACTGACTAAAATTTTGTCAATCTATTTTAGATTTTTAAAACTTGCTACACCATTTGTAGTAGCTTTACATTTCAGCATGAAACGTTAAGAAAACTGTGAGGCAGCAGTGCTAACCACTAGGCCACCGTGCTGTCCTATGACAGCTGGGACAGGCTCCAGCCCCCCGTGACCCTGAACAGGAGAAGCGGAAGTGAATGGATGGATGGATGTTAACAAAACATTTGTTGCGCCATCTCTTAGTGACACTCTGCAATTGAAGGAAAGGGGTGTGTTCATGCTGGGAAGCCCAGCAGAGGGAGGGGGGACTTCCAGTCGGCTGTGAGTGGCAATTTTAAGTGGCTGCATCTATAGTCCCACTGCCACAAGTGCACTTAACCATGCAGTCTGCCTTTACAAACAGTGAAAAAAAAAGGTCTTTGTAAAGAGCATCTGAATCACAGGGAATTTTGTGGGCACCCCACAGTGGACTTGCTCTCAGAAAACCCATGTGGGGTCCATAGTAATTTTGCCCCCAAAACTGGCAACATGTAGGTAGCCCAATGTTTTTATCAATATATTGTAACTTTGTATCTACCATATACACTCCACCCCAGTACTGTTGTTATCTTAATAATTTTTTATAATGCAAATTATAACCAATTTTATTATCTTTAACTTGTCAGTGGCTATCATTTGGTTGGTCTTTCAGAACTTTATATTTAATGTTTCTGATGAGCCTCAGCCCTTTAATTAATTCACTAGTAAATAATAAGTAAAAGAATGAAAGCAGAGCAATTGCTTTTTAATGACAAAACATAGTCTTTGTTATTCTTGCCAAGCAGTAGCAGAGTATATCTGTACCTTTTGTCTCTTACCTGCACATGCAAGAGAAACGCCTTCACATGATCCTGTGTGTTCTTGAAGTTGACATTGGCTGATAGAGTTCACATTACCAGAGCATCTACTTGTAAACCCTCGCAGTGAGCTCTCACCAAAAGAGAAGGAGTCTTGGGATTTTTTGAGAGCTCCACAGTTGAGCTCCTTACACACAACTGTAGCCTCTTTAAGGCCCCAATTATTCTTGCAAACTTTCCCCCATCGGCCACCGTGGAAAACCTCCACTCTGCCAGAACAGCCGTCAGTCCCGTTGATCAATCGGACTGTCTCTGCAAAGCAAAATTTAGTGTGTGGTTAGGATTTTCATTAACACTCAATTTTTAACAATAAACAGAATAGAGGCTGTGTTTACCTGAGCACACCAGACCAGCATCTTCACTGTTTTGACAATCATGACGTCCAAATTCTTTGTGAGAGCATTCAGCAAGGGACCTCTCATGACCAGTGCACTCAATATCATCCAACCAAATCTGATCCTGACCTCTCCCAAAGTAAGCCTTGTACTTAACTTCAAGAGCATTCCCACAGTTCATCTCACGGCATGCGACAATTGCGTCTTGCATCCCCCATCTGTCATCACAGACTGTTCCCCATTGCTCATTATAGTAGATTTCCACTCTACCAGAGCAGCGATTAGTCCCGTTCACCAGTCGAATGGGTTGACGGCCTGTTGGATGTTTGTTTTTTTTAAATGCAAAGTCCATGCTTATTCAGAAATCTTCCAGAAAGGAACTGATGTAACAGTATTACTGATAGTGGTGTGGGGACATGTGTGACTTACTTCCACAAACAACAGTAGCATCATCACAGCTTCCACTGACTTTTAGAAGTGAGCACTGTGAAACAGAGGTCTCATTTCCAGAACAGGTGGGTTTGATTCCAGACAGGTTGCGTGCTTCTCCAAAATACAGTGTTTCAGTCTGAGCGACAGGATCGCCACAGCCAGCCTCTCGGCACACCACCTGAGCTGCTTCTTTGCCCCAGTCACTGCAAACTCTTTTCCACTTACCCTCATGGTAGACTTCCACTCTGCCATTGCAACTAGTGGTTCCACTGACAAACCGCACATGTTCTGCAAATCATGTGGATATTGATAAATGATAAATATAAATGAGAAAACCTGCAAATACAATAATTCTACAAATTCTAATGAGGGTTTGAACTTTTTCAGAACACCAAACTGGAAGAAACTGGTATCTGAAGCATATTACCAAGAGAAAACAAACACAAGCAAAGAATGTTTAAAAAGCAGGAGAACAATACTATCATCTCGATAAATTTATACCACTAATTTTCATATATCACAAGATCTTGTGAATGAATACATTTTTGTTTAATCCACGCAAAAGTAGTATTTTCCGGTTTATGGATCTGAGTAATGCGGGAAAAAGTCAGGAAGTCAGTCTCTCGATGAGCTAGTTTGCTCATTTTAAGACTTATTTGGCCAGGAGCTGGTTAGTTAAAGCCAGCATACTTGCTGGATACTTGCTCTTGTCTTTTGTGTGGGTGTGGGTGAGATGTT